>JAXGGT010017077.1:0-17366 GCA_035583425.1 Marsdenia floribunda
TTCACCAAAAAAATAGTTTGGGGATCTTAACCACCAAATGCCAATAGTTTGGGGACTAAATGTGCCAATTTGCCTTTTTGAAAATTACACATACCAAATTTGAAGTTCGTAATAATACACATACTAATTAATTATAAAAATTAAGTTTAAAATTATGATGTCACCAGATATTTATTATACATTGAAGACCTACTAAATAAAAAATAAAGAAAAGGGACTAACTACACCAATAATTGAAAGATTGATGACCAAATCCACTAATTTTCTTAAATTATATATACCTTTAGACCTTTACAAATTCTAGTAAATAGGATTTATCTCAATTACTCTTAAAAAGTCTAATGAGAGTTATAAATAAATACTGATAATTTATTTTTCCTTATTGAGTTTACCTTTTGTTCGAGAAAAGACCTCATACTGACTCTTACGTGATGCTCACAAAAAGTATCGAACTCATTATCTCACGTAGCTTTCAAAATATATTTGCCAACTTAAGGAGCTATAGTACAAATAACCTAAAATTCATGTGTCTATAATCAATTAACATGTGATAATTACAATATGTAGTGAATAAACACAATACCAAAAAAAAAAAAAAAAAAAAAAAAGCAAAAACAAAGGTCATAGCCACTATCTATGTATTATTACTTCTTTATATTTTAATAAAATGTTGTTTATTGAAAAATATTTTACACAAATAGAACAAAATACTCTAAATATTTTGTATATTAAAAATATTTTATTTTAAAATATTTCTTTTTATTTTTAATCTCTAGATTATTTAATAATTTTAGACATTAAATTCTTTTTTACGAGACGAACTTTCTTATTTTTATTAGACTATTTTATATTTAAAAAAAGCATTAAAAAAATCAAATTTATAATTTTAAATATTATTCAGGTGACTAAATAAAAACTTATAAAAACAAATTCTTTTAATATTTAATTCTTTAATCACAATATACCGACTGAGATATTTAGACCAAACCTAAAATAATGATTGACCAAACCTCTTTTTTTTTCTTTTTTTTTTTGGTCTTCGACTATCTGACATCCCCGATTTGCCAGCGAGATTTCCATTACAACACGTGAGTTTATATATCTTGACCAGCTTTTTTATTTTTAAACGTGCTAAAATTATTTTAACAAACGTGCTTTATTTACAACAGGCAATCCCGAAACGTATAGCTGCGCAGATTTTTTTAATAGGAGTTAGGGATAAATGATTTATTTTTATTTGGACAATAATCTAATAAAAATTGTTTTTTATATTAAATAATTTAAATTGAATAAAATAAATATATTAATATAAATTAAAGAAAATTTTAAAAAATATTTTTTTAAGACATAAAATATTTTAATTTATATGTTATTATATTGGATAAATCGTCAATTTAGTCCCTTAAGTTTATGTTTTGAGCTGTTATGGTCCCTCATGTTTATTTTTGTCCAAAGTAGTCCCATAAGAAATTTTGAATTAATCAAAGTGGTTATTTGACTATTAACATCCAAATATTCTGATAACTATCATTGTGCGTGCCTTTTTTAGAGGGGTATTTTTGTCCTTTTGTTCAAAATTAAAAAGAAAAATTAACTAATGTTTTTAATGGGATAGAAGAGGTGTAAAAGTATAAAAATACCCCTCTAAAAAAGGCATGCGCAATAAAAGTTAACCAAAAAATTAGATGTTAACGGTTAAAATACCACTTTGATTAATTTAAAAATTCTTGAGGGACTACTTTGAATAAAAAATAAATATGAAGGACCATAACAGATCAAAACATAAATTTAAGGGACTAACTTGACCATTTATCCTACTATATTTATATTTTAAATTTCATTTGAATACAACTTCAATCGTTTTTTTTTTTTAAAGAAAATTAGTATAATTTTTATACGTTTTAGGCTGTTTTTGGACTGGAATTATTTTTCAAAATTTCACTCAAACTTAAAAAAAAAAAAAAAAGACTTGGACTTGTTTGGACACCACTTGACATGCTACTATTCATGTCTTTCCATGTGGCAAAAAAATGAATAAAATATTCAATATATACATATAAATATACATAACCCAAATAAAATATCATCATTACACTAATAAAATATATTATTTTTGTCACCCTCTTACTAGACAACTTCTTAACTTGTCTTCACTTATTCCTCGTTTTTAGCAATCCACTCAACTCTTTTTGAAAAAAAATAAACTTTCTAAAAAAAAAATTCCAATCCAAAAATACCCTTAATTTTTAAATAAAAATAACTCACATATTAGTCATAAATTTTTTTTTGTGAATTCTCTAATATAATTAAACAAGAAGATAAAATTAATCTAATAATTTTACAATAAAAATTAAACAAAATAGAACCAAAATCATAAAAATGACTATTTTAATTTTTTTTTTAAAAAAAAAAAAGAAATTAGTAAGTTTGGTCCTAAATAAATTTTATTTTGGTAAAATAAATTTAAAATTATTATTATTTTTTTCAAAAAATTAAGTACTAAAAAAAAATTACAAACTAGTTCTATAGTTTTTTTTTTTAGTCGAAATTCAAGGTATTCAATATTTGTTATACTTTTAATCAATTAAGGAAATGACAAATGTGTTCATATCACATGTTAATCTCATCAAAGACTATTTACATAAGTCATTGTTCTTCATTACTTTTTTATTTGAATCGTGTTTACTAAACTATTTTTTAAAAAAAAAATAAAAAAATTCAAATCATTTGATAATAATTTTTTTCTTTTTTTTTTTAAAAAAAAACCCTAAAAGGACTATATTACTTCGCTTGTAAATTTGTTTAGAATTTAAAAGTTTTAAAAAATAATTTGGACTCACTTCATTAATATAAAATTTGTTTAGAATTTAAAAACTTTTAAAAAAATATATAATTTGGGACTTATCTCGTCAAAATAAAATTTGTTTAGGACTAAACTTGCCAATTTTTTTTTTTTTTTTTTTTTTTTGTAATTTTGAAAAGAAAAAAAAAATACGATGCAATATCTATTTGGAAAATTTTTGCTGTAATCCAATAATTATTTTAGATTTCTGAACTATATTCTATATTTTTATTTTCATAATAGTATATCATAAAATTATTTATAATTATCTAACTTAATCTTTTTTGACCAATTCTTTCAAATAATTCAATTATTTTGGTCATGTATTCATCAAGTGGTCATATAATTGTAAGATCTAGTATATAAAATAATTATAAAATAAAAAAAAATGAAAAATTTTTCATTTTTGTTTTAAAGAAAATCCATTTTTAATTTTTAATTACTATCCAAATATAACATTAAAATGGATAATTGTATTTTAATTAATTATTTAATTAATTTATTATATATATACACATTTTTCATATAATGGATATTTAAAAACTAATAGCATTATATTATATATAATAATATAATAATTTAATTAATTTTAATTCGTAATTGCAAACATCACACTATTTGACTCCAAAATTTAAATAAAAAAGCCGACATCCAATGATCCAAATCTAACTTTGAACGAAAGTACTTGTATGGTGGCCTTTGGTTTGTTAAATCTATTTGTTAATTCTTAGATTATTTTTAAAATTTATATATTATCGTCAAACGCTTGATGGCCTAGTGGCAAAGTGCTATCCTTGTCAGGTTTATTCTACAGTAATATATATATCCATTTCTCAAAAAAAAAATTACATATTATCCAATTAAGCCCTTAAATTATTTTAAATTACTCTTCTTTTGCAAATTCCATTTTTATTTTAGACTTACAAACAAAATACAAATTGACTATTTAATCTCTAATTAATAAGTGATTATACATGTTGTCTCATTTAAATATGTTTTTTTAAAAAAAAAAAAAAAAAAAAACTTCTCCTGACATATTGGCCAAGTTTCTTCCTTTAGACTCTTGGTTTGCCAAGAGATTTAGGGATCAAATCTCCCCTTCATCCTGGCTTGTCACCCAAGTGTCCGCGACATTTTATTGTTGTCATGACTCAAACTAATGAACTTTTAATCATAAATAAGTGTTCTTAACCAATTTAGCTACACTTTGTAGTCAATTGTAAATTACTTGTTCGTAAATTATTTATTTTGTATTGTTACCAAATTACCAATAAAAAGAAGAGAATGGTTAATTTTACTATTTAAAAAAAAAATAGAGATGATAATTTTTTTTAAGAGAAATTAGTCGATATAGTCTCCGATTTTAGTATATTTAATCTAAAATATTTTATTTTGATATTTTAAATTCTAAATAAATTAAATTTTATTAATTTTGGTCCTTTTAAATTTTTTTTAAAAAAAACTAAAATAAAAGACAAAAGGATAATAATTTTTCGTTATTTTTACTTAGATTTTTTTTTTTTTGGAAAATTGGCAATTTTAGTCCTTACACTAATTTCGTTTCGATAAAGGGGTCCCTGTTTTTTATTTCTGGACAAACGAATCCCCATTCTTTTTTCATTTGGACAAAAGGGTCCCTGTATTTTAAGTTTTGGACAAACGAATCCTCATTCTTTTTTGTTTGGACAAACGGATCCTTTTGTCCAATTTTATTTTAAAGAGTTGTTAATTTTTACATGATTTATTATTATTCTACATATTGTGATAATAATTATTTCATTTTATTTTTAATTTTCTCATAATTCCTCTATTTTCTTGTTGTATTTTTGGACAAAAATTAGTTAAAAGGGACTCCTTTGTCCAAATAAAAAAGAATGGGAATTCATTTGTCCAAAAATAAAAAACATGGACCCTTTTATCGAAATAAAATTAGTATGGGGATTAAAATGGTCAATTTTCCTTTTTTTTTTTTTTCTTAAAAAGATCAAAATTAATAAAGCATAATTTATTTAAAATTTAAAAAATTTAAAAAAAATCATATTCAACCAAACATATCAAAACCATTTCAACTCTTCTGTCATATCATATATATATATATATATATATATATATTCTCATGATCAAACGTGAATTTATCGGTAAATAATTCGGCGCCGTTTTCCTTGAGGCTGTGAAGCAGCGTATCTATATATATAATAGTAAAAATTATGGACCTCATATATTGGGGCACCTGAGCTTTTTCAATATCACAATAGAACCGCCGGTTATCCACCCCGTTCACCGACCATGATAAACATAAATAGGCGCCGGTTGTACAAACCAATAGATTCTGTAAGATATTATATTTATAAATTTTAATTTTAATTTTTAGTACTTGATTAATTTAAAATCGAGCTAAAAAAATTAAATTTCTTCTAGTTAATTTTTAAACCAAAAAAAAAAAAAAATCTTCTATTCTTTTTTTTTTTCTTTAATGATTAATTCTTCTAGTTATATAGAGCAATAGATTGTTAGTTGCAAGATATTATTTAAGATACTAATAAAAATAAAATATATATTAATTTAATTAATCTCAAAAAAAATTAATATAATTATCTTTCCTTGAGTTCATATTTATAAATATTTTTTCTCAACTCGGTTATAATTTTTTATTTATTTATTTATTTATTAAAAAAATTATAAATGTATAAAGTAGCATTTGTTGTACTATACCAAGTTTGAACATAAGGGAGTAGGATTTAATTTTCTTATGCCAATGGAGCCAAACAAAGGTTTATTATCATTATTTTTTAATTTAGGACTTTTTCGACTTTAAAGTGATTCAAACTCATGATCTTTTAAGTCATAAATAAAGTTTTTACTAACTGAACTATTTTTTTTTTTTTTTGTTGCCAAATAAAGATTTTGACCTTAATCATTTGAACATGAATGTGCTGTATATATCCACTTAGGTTAATAAGTTGACACTCATTACAAAGAAATAAAATCATTAATTCTCTTCATAATTGTTAACATAAAGGAGATTGATCAAAGAATGAGTGATCAAGTTGGAAGGGTATTTTTCGTTATTCCATATTCATTGGAGTGTAACAAAGAGAAGTTGGTCCTAGTTGGTTGATTTAATTAGTTGTGTAGCTTGCTTGGTTTCCCAAGTAACCCTAGGATTAGAGTTTGACCTAAGAGGGTGATGGGGGATCAAGGGCCGATGAAACTAGAAATTTAACTTCAATATCAAGTTAACAGTCAAAATTGAATGTTTAAAATAATTCAATAGTTTGTGTATGTATTTATAAAAAAGAATTAGTTATTTATTGAAACGACGTCTTTTTTACTAATTGTAGTTATATGTGCATGCTATATTAAAACATTATGAATATGTTTATATATATATATACCTTTTTTTATGAATACGAACCTAGGAGTGTATTTATAGCTATTATATGGTCAAGATATAAAACTATATATATATAGAGGGAGAGAGAGAGAGATTTAATATTTTTACAGCAAAACACGTTCTTTTATATATATGTATGTAATACTTTATATTTGATAAAATTGTACAAACAAATAGTGTATTCTCTTATTTCTTACAATTGGTGTTAGGGTTGGCCTTTGAAAAGACCCTAACATTGAAGCCACCTGCCATATAAGCAGTCATATGAGGAACAAAAATCGGTTGGTTAAAAACAACCGGTTTGATCTCAAATCTACGCAAAATCGATGCTGCGACATACTTCATTTGAATGAAAGCCATTTCTTTCCCAAGACAAACCCTCGGTCCAGCTTGAAAAATCGGGAATTCATATGGGCTTACTATTTTCAGCTTTCCCGATTCATCAAACCACCTTTCCGGTCTAAACTCAGAGTAGTCTTTTCCCCACAATTTCTCCATCCTTCCCATTCCGTACTGAAAATATGTCAACCGATTTCCTTTATAAACCACTGTCCCATCGGGCAAAATGTCATCTTCCCTTGCATGCTTTGAGTCCCAAGCTACTGGAGGATACAATCTCATTGACTCGCACAAGCACGCCGTCATGTAATTCATTTCTTTGAGTACATTTACATTTAAGCTTAGTGAATTCTTTTCACCATTGTTTTCCAACAAATTCATTAACTCGTCAACGAGTTTTTGGTGCACGATTTTGTGCCTCGAAAGTAACCAGAAAAACCACGTTAGTGCAGCAGAGGTTGTATCCCTTCCTGCCATTAGGAAGTTGATTACCATATCTCTCACCATTTTGTCGTTGTAACCGGCCATTAACGATCTTGAGAGGAGATCATTGTGGCCTCCCCCAGAAGAAATCCTCTTTTGTAGTTTCTCCTTCCTGGCTTGAATTATCTCATTTATGCATCTGTGAACTTTTTCAACAACTTCTTTGAGCAGTTTTTCAGATCCTAAATTCAGTGCCTTTTTGAATTTCCACACTACGCAAATGGGGGCAGAGCCGCGTTGTGCACATAGCTCAGAAGCTCTGTCCATGGCTTCGGCGAGTGGGGGACAAGAGCTTAGGTCTAGACCAGTAGGGGGGTCTACACCGAGTATTACCTTGCAAATCGTATCAAAAGCGAATCTCTTCAAAACGTCTTGAAAGTCCAAAATCGCATTACTATTTGCCGATGAATTCAACAGAGGCTCGAGTCTCGTCCCAACTACGTCATCCAAAGAGCTAAAGACGGACTCTCGCAGCGATTTAGCACTGAACTCGTGACTGGCGAACTTACGTTGTGCATTCCATGACTCACCGTCGACATTAAATATCCCAACACCAAGAAAATCACCTAAAATCTCCGTGAATTGCTTGCCTTTTGGATAGTTATTGAAGTTCAATTTTAGAATGTACTCGACGTTTCGAGGATTTGCAGTCACGACTGTTCGTGGTGCACCAAAACGACTTAGCACCACCGTTTGAGACGGCGAGTTGGAAAGAATTTCCGTGTACCAATCTATGAGACGATGACGATTCTTGTAATAGGAGATCAGACAACCAATCAATGGATATGATGACACTATTAGTGGATCCTTGCTAGAAACATTAATTCTACTAGAAAACATCGAGATGAAAAGAAGAGAAATAAAAAGAAGAATTGAGAGGCCAAGAAATAAAAGGGAAATCGCCATGGATGCCCTAACGAAGTGAGCAATGCAAGTTTGAAGTAGAAAATTATGGATAAAAGAGCAATGGCTACAATGAGATAGACATCCTAAGGTGTGTCTATATATAGAGATAGAGATAGAGAGAGAGCCGTTTTTTCGTTGGCAAATAAAAGGAAGCAGAGTAGAGAGAGAAAGAGAGAGTTAAAGAGTTCCAGGTGTATGTTCCACAGTCCGCCACAACGACCAATGTCGGACATCTCACTAGAAGTCTCAGAATATCTTTTTCAAAGTCTTACTATTTTTAAAAGTCACGCTCATATGAGATCCATTCCAGTTTCACAATCCGCACCAATTATTCTCATATTTAGTCATTATGATTTTATATATATATAATAAATTATTAATTTTTTTATTAGTAATTTTAAGTTATTAAAAAAAATTATGTGACAATAAATTAATTAATTAATTTATCAATCTTTATTTATAATTTTTATATTATTATATTTATCTAGTAGTTTGTAGATTTTTAAATTATTTTTATTTTTAAATCTCTATAAATTTGTTATGAAAAGAATTTATCTTATTTAATCGTAGAAAATCGAATAAGAATTATGAATAAATATTAATAACTTATTTTGCATTGCTTAATGAAAGATTTAATATATATATATATATATTATCATTTACTGTATATCTTACACTAAAAAATCTCAAATTTCAAAAATCTCAATAGTAAGATTTATAAAAATAAAAATATATATATATATATATAAACAAGATGTTTTAATTTATTATTATTATTTATTATCTTGTTCAAAGTTTGATTTGGATCATTTAATGTCTTGGAGTCAAATAGTGTGATGTTTGCAATTACAAATTAAAATAAATTAAATAATTGTATTATATTATTATATATAATATAATACTATTATTTTTTAAAAATATCCATTATATAAAAAATGTGTATATATATAAATATATTAATTAAAATTTCTAAAAATCTCTTATATTAAAAATAATTTACTTTAAAATATTCTGATTTTTTTTAAAAAAAAATATAAATATTATATAATAATTTTAGACCTTGAATTCCATTTAAAACAAAAAAAAAAAAAAAAAATTGTTTTTCTTAGACAATCTTGTATTTGAAATTACTGGTATCCAATAGTCATTTCGGACTTCGACTAATTCGGAATCGAGCTACGGCGCATGCTTTTTCGAGGGGGAAGCTCTCCTTAACACTCATTTCTCCATACGCAAAGTTCGAACTCTGGTGTTTGCATAAGAGAAATCAAACTTCTTCTACTTGGACCAACAAGTTGTTAGTAATTAAAAATTTATTATAACAATCTTTTTTTTAATATTTAATTTTATTTTTATTCACATGATCACTTACACCGACGAAGATATTTAGACCAAACGTAAAATAATGATTGGCCGAACTTTGGCCTTTTTCTTTTTCTTTTTTTTTTTGTTTTTTATGTTGTCTTCAAATCTCTGATATCCCCCGATTTGCCAGCGAGATTTTCGGCTTGTTTGACATAGGATGATAACTGCTAGATGACAACACGTGTGCTTATTATCTTGAAAACGTTTTGATTTTTAAACGTGCTAAAATTATTTTAACAAACGTGCTTTATTTATAAAACGGCGCAGATTTTTGAACAGGAGTTAGGGATAAATCATTTATTTTGAATAATTTGTTTTTATTTAGACAATAATTCAATTAAAAGAAATTATTTTTTATCGTAAATAATTTAAATTGAATAAAATAAATTTATTAATATATATTGAAGAAAATTTAACAAAATATATATTTTTATTATTTTTATTTGTTATTATATTTAAATTTAAACTTTATTCTAGTACGAAATCGTTGTTTTTAAGGAAAATTAGTTGCTTTTGTCCTACATTTATAGGATTTATACGTTTTGATTTTTAAATTAATATTATTATTATTATTTTATCTTTATTGTATAACCATTAATTTAGTATTGTTATATATTAGAAGTTCATTTCTTGGCCTGTTCGTCTAAGAGTTTCTCTTTTATCTCATGACTTGCCAAGAGGTTATGGATTCAAATCTCACCCGAGTGTTCACAGTTCGAGGTATATTCGCAAGTGTGAGGTATACCAGCACTATTGGACCTCCCTTGGTAAATTAGTCTGAATCCGAAAGGCTTAAGACACTACCTCAAAAAAAAAAAAAAAAAATTATTTTTATATATTATAATCCTTTAAAATAATGACTCACTTATTATTGGTATTTATATATTTAATATTTTCATTTTTATTTTTAAAGAAAAAAGATCGATTTTCATGTAATTTAATTATCTAATAATAAATTACGTGACAATTTTAATTTTTTACAAATTCTTTAATATAATTACACAATAATATAAAATTAAATTAATAATTTTACAATATAGATTAAACAAAATTAAAAAAAAAAAAAAAAAAAAAACTATATATTTTTATATAATGGATATTTACAAAAATAATAGTAAAATTATTCTACGATATAAAATAATACAATTAATTTATTTTAATTGGTAATTGCAAACTTCACACTATTTGACTCCAAATTTTTTTTATTTTTTTATTTTTTTTAAAAAAGGCCGACATCCAAAGATCCAAATCTAACTTTGAACAAAAGTCATACCTTACCATATTAAAAGGGTTGTATGATTGCCTTTGGTTTGTTTGAACCCTCGGAATCCAAAAAACAATTTGATAACGTAAATTTCATTCAAGTCCAATTAGTCTAAGTTCCAATACATTTTTTATGCACGAGACTATTATATCCATATATATATATATATATATATATATATATATATATATTCCTAAATCTTAAAAATTAAAAATTTAGTTCTAAAATTATTTTTATTTTTTGAACTTGGTTCTAAATTTTAAAAATTAAAATTTTAGTCTTATAATTATTTTCATTTTCATAACTTGGTCCTTTTAACCAAATTTAAAGGATTTTTCAGTCGTTCAAAAAAGGTACATAAGAAAATTTACTTTTTATCATAAAATGCCCTCATAAAATTGAGTATATATTTTTTTCATATGACTTAAACGATAAAAAAACTTCACAATTTTGGTCGGAAGGGCCAAGTTACGAAATCGAAAATAGTTATAGGACCAAATTCTTAATTTTTTAGGATTTAGTACTAAGTACAAAAAATGAAAATAGTTATAAAACTAAGTTTTTAACCTTTTAAGATTTAAGTTCGAGAAACGAAAATAGTTATATGATCAAAATAAGAAATTTTTCTCTTTTTTTATTAAAAAAAAAAAAAAAAATTCATGCACTTTAGTCTCTAAAGTGTCTTAAACTCATAATCTATCAAATTATAAATAAAACTATTATCAATTAAATTATACCTTCTTGACCACAAATTTATTTTTAGATATTAAATTGAGCCTAACCTTTGTAAAAAAAAAAAAAAAAAAAAAAAAACTCTCAAAAAGAAAATGGATGGAGTAAATGTGGTATTGTATGTGAAATATTAATTTTACTACTCGTTTATTGAATAAAACCGCTACAAAATAAATAAAAGAATATAATTAAAAATGTTAAATATATATATATAATATAATATAATTATAAATTTTATTTTTTCAAAAAATATTAATAGAAGATAAATTTTAAAAATAAATTAAATCAACAAATATTTAATTTTATTAATACATTAAAACAATATAATATATATATATATACTAGAAGATTCGGTGGATTTTTGAATTGAAAAAGAAAAGGTTTAAATTTGATTATGATTGTGACCAATCAATTACAAGGGAATTCTTTATATATATATATATATATTGAACATTGTGGTTAATTTTTTTTAGAAAAAAAAAAAAAAGAAAAGAAAAGAAATATGTTGGTGCTGAGAGCTGCTTCTGATTTTGACCTCATGGTTCCTTATCAGAAGGGCAAAAAAGGGAAAAAAAAAAAAAAAAAGACAACCGTGTAAGAAAGACTACCCGTGCTTTTTATGATGAAAATATTTCTTTAGTTGGATATTCAAAAACGAATTCTTTTTTGGAAAATTCCCTGGTTCAATCCCTTATCTATTTTCGTTTTCCCGAGTTGATCCTAAAACTTTAATTTTATATAAATTAATCCTTTATTTATTTTCGATTCCCCAAATTGGTCCTTCTTGCCAAAATTGGCAAAAATTTTATTATATACCCATTTAACTAAAAGGGTATTTCGGTCATTTTATAATAAATTATATTTATTTATATATTGAATAAGTAGGATTTCAATTTTTTTTTTAAATGCAAAAGGGAAAAAAAAAAAAAAAAAAAACTTTTAAAAACAGGAGGAAAAGTTTGAAAGAAGCCATTCCTTTCAAAGGAGAAAAAACGCAGAAGCTTCTCGGGTAAAAATCCATCAATTTCTTCATAAAGTCAAAAAAAGCTTCAATTTTTAGCTGTATACTGCAGTATTTCTTGTGCTTCAGGAAGTAAACCTAAATTTTTCTTGAAAAGTCATCAATAAAAGTTAGCATATATCGGGTGCATAAAGAGATAAGATTCTTTTTCAAGTCTATAATTATGTGTCCCTTCAACACATATAGGGTTTCACACATAGTAACTGTCACAACTTGAACATCTCTAATAACTTTCATACCTCCACCTTGAGCTGAATATTTGCATCCAATTTTATCAAGGGTGCATAAAGAGATAAGATTCTTCTTCAAGTCATGAACATGACGAACATTTATCAATGTTCTCACAACGTCATCAAACATTTTGATTTGAATTTCTCCTCTACCAACAACTTTGCAAGCAGTATTATTTCTCATTAGGACAATACTGCCTACCAAAGCTTCATATGTTGAAAACCAATCTCAATTGGGACACATATGATAGGAGCATGCAGAATCCATTAACCACTCATGCTTAATTTTGCAATCAACATCAACAATACCTAGAATCAAACTACTTATCTTTTATAATACTAGCTTCAGTAGACTTTCCTTTCTAGTTATTATTATATTGCTTATTTTTCAACTTAAAGCAATTTGCTTTGATATGTCCCTTCTTTTGATAGTAGTTACAATTCAAATTCTTGTATCTAGATTTTGAATTGTTTTTTACCTTGCCGTTAGTTGAACCCTTCTCATTCTCCTTGCTCCTCACAGGTAATGTTTATGCTGAATTTTCACTTCTATTGTTGTTACCCGACAATTCGTTGTCCATCAGATCTTTTGACAAGAGCGCAAATTTAACATCTACCAAAATCACCTTTGCCTTGCCATAAAATAATGTCTCTTTAAAGTGTGAATATAAGGGTGACAAGGAGCACAATAATTTGAGGGCTTGATCTTCATCATCAATTTAAATATCCACATTTTTCAAATCCAAAATAATAGGTGTAAAGGTGTCTGTGTGAGATTTAATGGACATTCCTTCCTCTATTTGAAGACTATTGAACTGAAGCTTCTTGTGAAGCTTAATAATGAGAGATTTCTCCATATATAGTGACTCCAATTTCGTCCACAAGTCAGCAACAATCTTTTTTTTTTTTTTTTAATGATCTCTTTCAAGACTTGATTAGACAAACACAACATAATGGTTGAGACAACCTTTTCATCTAAATCATCATTTTGCTCTTATGTTATAGACATTGACATTTTTTCTTTCCCCAGAAAGTGATACCCATATTAAACAAGGATATTGTATATCTTAATTTTTCATAAGGCAAAATTAGAATCGTGATCAAATTTTTCAATCTCACTTTGGTTGCCATAATTTCGAGGATCTAATACTAGTTTGTTATATAACTTCTGGGACAATGAATATAATTTGTAAAAAAAAAAAAAAAAGGGCAGAATAACGAGAATATAAAAATAGTAACAAGACAAATGAAAGCAAAATAGACAAAGTATTTACATGGTTCATTAAGAAAACCACGCCCATGGCGAAGAGAAACAAATTACAATGAGAGAAATATCTCATAACAAGAAATTCAATGACACCTCTCTCACTATTCAAAAACATCTACAAATACAATAAAATTGGTGTATTAATTTGAAGATTAAAATCTTCAAAAACAAAGAAATACTCAAAAGGGATAAAGAAAGAGAAGGAAAGAAAGAATTAAGGTTGGTATGTTTGAACTCTTTCTAAACCCCTCTATTTATAGGGACAAAAAATTGATGGCTACTATTGATTCTTCGCCTCTAAGAATCATCTAACGACTAATGTCCATTCTTGTGATCAATGATTGAGATTTAATTCTTGGCATCCAAGAATATCCAATAGTTGATATTTACTCTTGAGACCAATGGTTGAGATTTAATTCTTGGTCTCTAAAAATATCTAATGGTTGATATTCACTCTTGTGATCAATTGATTAGATTTGTTCTTGGTCTCCAAGAACATCCAAGGGCTCATTATCGGGTAGTAGCATTAAAAGTAGCAATCAAGCACAGCGATTGGTTGTGAGAACCAAGGCAAAGGCGAAGGGTACGGGTAACAACAAGGTAAAAGGTAAGTCAAAATCTAGATACAAGAATTTGACTTCTAACTATTGTCACAAGATGGGGCACATCAAAGCAGATTGCTTCAAGTTAAAAATAAACAATTTGAGAATGGCATGAAAAGAAACTCTGTCGAAGCTAGTATTATAGAAAATAGGTCCGATTATGGCCTTCTTTTAGTCACTATTGATGCCAATCTCAAAACCAAAGATGAGTGGTTCATGAATTCTACGTGCTCCTATCATATGTGTCCTAATCGAGATTTATTTTCAACATATGAATCTTTTGTAGGCCATATTGTCCTAATAAAAAATGATACTACCTACAAAGTTGTTGGTAGAAGAGAAATTTGAATCAACATGTTCGATGGCATTGTGAGAACATTGACAAATGTTCGTCATGTTCTTGACTTGGATGTTTTTGGATGCCAAAACAAATCTCAACCATTAATCGCAAGAGTGAATATCAACCATTGGATATTCTTGGAGGCCAAGAATCAATCCTAGCCATTAATTTCCTCATTTTTGTCCCTATAAATAGAGAGGTTTAGAAAGAATTCAAACACACCAACCTCAATTCCTTCTTTCACTCTTTATCCTTTTGAGTATCTCTTTATTTTTAAAGATTTTAATCTTCAAGTTAATACACTAATTTTAATATATTTTGGGGATAACGTTTTGTACATGTTTTTGAATAGTGAGAGAGGTGTCAATAGACTTCTTGTTATGAGAGATTTCTCAACTATTGATCACAAGAGTGAATATCAACCATTGGATATTCTTGGAAACCAAGAATTAAATCTCACCTATTGATCACAAGAATGGACACTAACCGTTGGATGATTCTTGAAGGCCAAGAATCAATCCTAGTCATTGGTTTCCTCATTTTTGTCCCTATAAATAAAGGGGTTTAGAAAGAGTTCAAACACACCAACCTCAATTCCTTCTCTAACTCTTTATTCCTTTTTAGTATCTCTTTGTTTTTGAAGATTTTAATCTTCAAATTAATACATTAATTTCAGTGTATTTTAGAGGTAAAGTTTTGTAGTGTCTTTGAATAGTGAGAGGTGTCAACAGACTTCCATTGTAATTTGTCTTTTCTTAGTGAAATTTATTTCTATTCATCCGTGGACATAAGCCTCCTTAGTCGAACTACGTAAATATTTTGTGCCTATTTTTCTTTCATTTTCCTTGTTACTATGTTTTTTAGTCTTATTCTTCTACCATTATTTTTCTACAAATTATATTCATTGTCTTGAAAGTTATAACTATTATTAAATCCCGAAAATTATGACAACCAAATTCGAGATTGAAAATTTTACCTTACTATTGCTGACTTGTGGACCAAATTAGAGTCACTATATATAGAGAAAGCTCTCACTACTAAGTTTCACAAGAAGCTTTAGTTCTATAGCTTTCAAATGGAGGAAGGAATGTCCATTAAATCTCACACAGATACCTTTACATCTATTATTTTAGATTTGGAAAAAATATGGATATTGAAATTGATGATCATGCCCTAAAATTATTGTACCTTGTTGCCCTCATACTCACACTGTAGAGAGACATTACTTTATGGCAAGATGAAGGAGAGACTGGCAAATGTTAAATCTACACTCTTGTCAAAAGATCTCATCGATAATAAATTGTCGGGTAACAACAATAGAAGTGACAATCCAACACAAGAATTGGTTGTGAGGAACAAGGCGAATTAGAAGGGTTCAGATAACGACAAGATAAAAAAAGAATCAAAATCTACATATAATAATTTGACTTGTAACTATTGTCACAAAAATGGGTACATCAAAGTAAATTGTTTCAAGTTAAAAAATAAGCAATCTAAAAATAACTGAAATGGAAACTCTACCAAAGTTAGTATTATAGAAGATAATTCTGATTCTAGTTTTCTTTTAGTCACTGTTGATACCCATTGCAGAACCAAGGATGAGTAGATCATAGATTCTGCATACTCCTATCATATGTATCCAAATCATAATTAATTTTCAACAAATAAACCTTTTGTAGGTGGTACTGTCCTAATGAAAAATAATACTACCTGCAAAGTTTTTGGTAGAGGAGAAATTCAAATCAAGATGCTTGTGTTGGGTAGCAAACCCATGTCCACATCAGAAATTCAAGGAGAGATCACCTTGAATATAAGTGTCCACCTAATTCATTAGTATGAGGCCTTTTGGTAGATGCCCAAAAACAAATCTGTGCGGGCTTGGCCCAAAGCGGACAACATCATACTAATGTGGAGTTAATGTGGTGTTTTGGCGGTCCTAACAAGTGGTATCAGAGCGGATGGTTTGATGATGTGGACTGCATTGTGTGGGAGGCCCTCAGATCTATGTTTGGTGCCTTGTGTCGAAAGTCTTCCTGATATTGTGGTAGTCAGGCAACGTGTCCCATTGGTTGATAATGGCGGTACAAGATGATTTGACGGATACTCTTACAAGTTGGGGAGATATTGATAAATCAAACTTTCCTTTAATTGTCATATTCTCCTATCATAGTGGTATCAAAGCGCCAGGTTATGGAGCTATCAAAGTGCCAGGTTTCGAAAACAGGTGGAGTAGTTCCAGGCCAAGAAATTACAGGTGGAGCAATTAGAGCCAGGTAGAGTGAGATGGACAAAGAGCTAGGTGGAGCCAAGTCTATCTGAAGTTTAACTAGGTTGAACCAGATGGATGATATCAAAGCCAGGGTGCAGCTTGATTATCATCATTGGGCATTTGATAGAAAAAAAGGTTGCTTATTGTTATCCTTGGGAATGTGAAAGGAAAAAGAGTTTAATGGTGATTAAGAAATATCTCTTTGGGAAGAGATATGGGTCAATAGGATTTTATGGACATGCATTTTGAGTTTGGTAAGAGATTGGTAAACACAATTAATTATGTACACGATTTTACACCATTATTGAACAG
>JAXGGT010017123.1:0-17343 GCA_035583425.1 Marsdenia floribunda
TAAAGTACCCTTATGCACATTAATTACAATTTTAGCAGTTTTCAAGAAAGGTCTACCCAAAATTAATGGCGCATGTCTATTTACCTTATCATCTTCCATCCCTAAGATATAGAAATTAGCAGGAAAAATGAGATTTTTTAACTTTACTAGAACATCTTCCAAAACTCCTGTAGGATATGCTATACTCCTATTTGCTAGTTGAACCACTACTCCTATAGGTTTTAACTCTCCCATCTGCAAGGAAGAATAAACAGAGTAAGCCATAATATTGATTGAAGCAGCCAAGTCCAACATAGCATTAGTAAATTGGAGTTCTCCTATGGTGTAGGGTATAGTCAATACAAAAATGCTAGACAAATACGACGGTTGGGGAGCCGTCGTTTTTGCCTAATACGGTGGTTACAAGACGATTTTTTGGCTGTCGTTTAAAATCGTGTCTTTTTTCATAAACGGCGACTACAAAATCGTTGTTTTTTTTATCAAATACGACACTTGGAAACGACGTTTGGCCAAAAAATCGTAAAAATTTAAATTTTTCAAAAAATTTTAAAAAAGGCAAATACAACGGCTGCCAGAACCGCCGTATCTGGTGATAAGAATCGACGGCTCCTGGCCGCCATATTTGATTCCCCCAGCTGCCATATTTGGTCCTCCAATTTTATTTTTATAAATTTTTTTTTGAATGGATATACCAGTTTGAGCAAATATGACAGTTTTTAGTCATTGGTTTTTATATTTTTATATTTTTTAAAAAATTATTAATAAACAATAATTAAAAATAATAATTGTTGAGCATTGCTTTAACCCTAATATATATATTTTTTAATATATTTCATTTAAAATAATTTTGAATTTTCAACCTATTTTCAATATTAAAATTGAAAAATAAAATTAATATTCATAATTAAAGAATAATTAATAAAATGTAACTCATTAAAATAATAATAATTAATAGCAAATTTAGACCATAATTAATGAATAAAAAATTATGTCTAATCTCAAAAATTCACAATTAAAATTGAAAATCACATAATAAAATACATTCTCTCATGAAAAAAGATAGAAAAAAAACAATAACATTATTGTATAGTTTTATATATCTGTATATTGAAATGGCACATTGCTTGGCATGCTTTCAACAGTTGGGACACAGCATTGCTCCCTTGATATTAAATGCTGATCCAATGCAATCTGTATGTGTAAGAAGATTTTATTATAGAGATGAGAATATACATACCTTGACTAGAGAAAAGTAAAGTTAAAATGTTCATTTAGCAATAAATATAGGATATAAACTTCTTTGGTGAGAATTTTTCAAAATAATGGAATAGAAGTAGCAGTCACATACAAGTACATAATAATGAATTAAATAAAATCTAAAGACTATATATATATATTAAGGATAACAAAAAGGAAGCCCTTAGTTAAGGGCAAATTCATTCAGCAATAATGTTTTTAGACTGAACAACAAATTAAATTATCACGTATAGATATTCGGGTTTTATAAAGGCAAGGATCTTCTACTTACATCCGTCATCTTGAATAATTAAAAATTAGAACTGTAAACTGTTCCAATAAACATTAACTTGAGACTTACTGCAAGATTTTTAAAAAATTAGAAGAATTCTTCACTAAGCATACAGAAATAAAAACTCAGAAATGTTGCACATTTAATAGGATTCATACTAGTTAAAACAAAATAAAACTACAAGATAAAAGCAAAAGTTTTTAGAATAACTATGATCAGTATCTACATGAATTTTGACTTAATAGCTGAAGAGTATCCTTTTGTCAAATACATATTTTTCCAGCAATTGCTTATAATCATGATCAGATGATCTAGGACACCTGATCAGATTCCTCCAGGACAAATGCTTTAATAATCTCATTCATCACTCCCCCCCTATCAATCATTAACATTTTGTAAATGAGGCCTCACCTTATCACTATGACAGTTATGTATAAGAGAAGGAATTATGAAACAAAATAAAATAGAGTTATTATACTTCCTAGTGGTAGAGATTAGGAGACAAAAGTGGTCAACACATTTTAAGTGTCCTACTTTCTCCACTTCAAAGAAGTTAAAAGTAGAAAATAGATCAAAGAACAAGGGGAAAGAACAAAGTCAACCCCCAATCATGAAAAGCAGTCATGACTGCAGCTCACACTTCGATGTAAAGAATGAAAGCAAAACAATTCACATTTTTGTTTTTTGAACTAGTGACACTTGTTGGGAAATAAGTTAACGATTAAGACAACAAAATTGATGCACTACCCCTGGCCAAACATTTTTGTCCCACTTCCTTTTTAGTTTGACTCAACTCAAATTAGATGCTCTATTTCTGAATAGAAATAGTATTAGTATTTGATGTGTTTTTGCCCTTGCACTAACTGTCTCCATAACTTTGCAAAAGTACTGAGACCCATTCTAAAATACGGAATAACCAATATCGCTTTGCTAAATGGGAAAGAAAAAAGGCCAATCCTGTCCAGAAAACTATGCAGTTTGGGTACGAAGAAAAGCCCACAAAACCTGGCCAAGCACTATACAAAACAAAAAACAAAAACACGCAGAAACAAGGTAAATTGAGAAAATTTTAGGCACAAAAAGCTGCTCAAAGCAACATGTTAGGGTTTTTGTCTTGCATTCCTAACAGGATTCAAAGATATGACACGTTTAGAGTTTTAATTGTAAAAGAATTGTTAATAATGTCGTTAGATAACTATATCTACAGTCCCACAGTAATTAGAAGTCAAAAGTTATAGGATGTCATCTATCTATAAATAGATAGAAAGTAAATCTCTCTAGATTGGGTCATAACTTTGTTTTGGTAGATCCTAATGGATCTTGTGGGCGTAGTTTAGTTAGGAGATGTCCACGTGGAGAACAAAACTCTGGAGAGTTTTCATACAATTTTGGATATGTCAAAATTGTTAAGTGCACATGAATCGTTGTACTTGCCTTTCATTGAAAATGAAATTATTCGGAGTTGGTCCCGTGGTTTTTCCCTGATAGGATTTTCCACGTTAAATATTGTGTTGTCTCTCATTATTTATATCTCTATTGATTGGTATCAGAGTCTTTTAACAGAGCTTCGCAACCCAACAAGTGGTATCATAGCCAAGTGGTTCGAAATGTGGACTGTGTTGTGTAGGAGGTCCCCAGTCCCCAGTATGCCCTCTTTCCTGCTGGTAGGTTAGTCAAACACCATGTTTGATTCTTCTCAAGTGAATTCATTTCCTCCTGTATGGCTAACTCCCACTGGGCTGCATCATCTATATCATAGAGGTTCTCCATCGTCAATTAACAACAAGTAATTTGCTGAAGGAGAGAATCTCGAGGAGGCCTACTAACTCTGCTGGATCTCCTTATTTCAGCCACTGAGGTGACTGGGGTAGTCTGCTCAACTGTACTGCCTCTTGAACTCCCACTTTTTAATACTAGATCGTCTTCTGTCATGTCCTTTAACACTGCTTTTTCCTTCTCTGTTGGTTTCTTTTAAAGTCTGTCCTTGTACTCTGCATTTTCCTTAAATGTGACATCTCTACTTCTAATGATCTTTCTATTCTGATCATCCCAGAACCAATATCCCATATCATCTGCACCATAGCCAATAAAAATGTATTTTCTTGCATTCGGATCAAGCTTGTCCCTGTAAGCATCTCTAACACAAACATAAGAAACACAGCCAAACACCTTCAAGTGAGAGAGACTTACATCCTTACCTTGCCATTCCTCCTCAGGAATCCTGAACCCAATGGGAATTGAGGGTCCTCGATTAATTAGGAATGCTACTGTGCTCACCGAATCTGCCCAGAATGTTTTTGGTAATCCTGCATGAAGTCTCATACTCTTTGCCCTCTCATTCAAGGTTCTATTCATTCTATCAGCAACACCGTTCTGCTAAGGTATTTCAGGAATAGTTTTAACATTCTAATTCCATTTTCAGCACAGTAATCAATAAATTCAGTACTACTATATTCACCATCATTATCAGACTTTAAACATTTAAGTTTTAACCCTGTTTCATTTTCAACAGTAGCCTTCCACGTCTTAGAGGTATTAAATACTTCTGATTTTTGCTTCAGAAAATAAACCCATACCTTTCTGGTGGAATCATCAATGAAGGTGACATAGTACCTTGATCCTCCCAATGATGGGACTGATGTTGGCCCGTACACATCTGTATGAACAAGCTCCAACTTCTCAGCCTTGGGCATCCTCCTTGTCTTGGCAAAAGTAACTCTCTTCTGCTTCCCAAACACACATGCAGAAACCAACTTCTACCTCCTTCAGCTTTGGAATCTTCCCCTTCGAGACTAGCATCTTCATACCCTTCTCACTCATGTGACCAAGTCTTTGGTGCCACAGAGTCGAAGGATGACCAACATCATCACTAACTGAATTTAATTCCTCTGTAGGTAATTCTACCATGTAAAGAGTTCCCTTCTTCCAGCCACGAGCTACAACTAGATTACCCTTTACCACCTTCCACTGGCCATCTCCAAATATAACTCGATAGCCCTGAACGTCCAGCATACCCACAGAGATCAACATCCTCTTGAGTCCTGGAATATATTTGACATCCTTCAATGTCCAGACTGAACCAGCAGAAGTTCTAAGGTTTATATCTCCCATACCTGTGATGTCTAAAGCTTCATCATCTGCTAGACGAACTTTGCCAAAATTCCCAGTTCTGAAATTGTGCATCGAACCCTTGCAAGGAGAGGCACGACAATACAGTAAATCCAACAAAAGAAGAAGTTGATGACGCGTTAGTCTGTTGCATTGAGAGTAAGTTTGAATTCTGGATTATAGAAGTAGATGAGGCCTTTTGAGAGATGCCCAAAAACAAATCCGTACGGGCTTGGCCCAAAGCCGACAATATGATACTAATGTGGAGTTAAGATGGTGTTTTGGTGGTCCTAACACAACAAAATGTCCAAAAAACAAGATAGTTAATTACCAACCACAAAGCTACTAGAATCAAGCAAGATCCCCGCCAAAGATAGCCAAAAACAATCTAAATGAAGCAGAGAACAAGGAGAATAAATGCCAACACCAAGACTGTGCAAGCAAGGCAGGCAAGGAACACATAGGCAAAAATGGCCAATCATGAAATATGTTGTGAGCACCCTAAAAGTCCAAAACAAACCAGTGCTGAAATTGGCAGACCAAAAACCTCTTTCCATCTACACAAAATGATAATTATATTAATAATAATAATAACAATAAATAAATTAAATAATAGAAATTAATATGAAAATC
The DNA here is from genome assembly GCA_035583425.1 of Marsdenia floribunda. Classification (NCBI taxonomy): domain Eukaryota; kingdom Viridiplantae; phylum Streptophyta; class Magnoliopsida; order Gentianales; family Apocynaceae; genus Marsdenia; species Marsdenia floribunda. The sequence continues at coordinate 5,270 of JAXGGT010017123.1, forward strand.
AATTTAATGGACAAAAGTAAATTTTCAACAACATCAAGTAAAACAAAGAAAAAATTCAGTTGCATTATATATATTAAATATAAGAATATGAAATTTTCGATCTAGGATGAACCGTGAGCTGACGAAATGCAAATAAATAACTCTGAATAGAACTCTGCAATGCAATGTATTTCTTGTTGGAACACTCCTTGAGAATGGAGTCAAATGCCCGAGTGAGGAAACCTCCAGTAGCACTAGCCATTTCGTTCCTTTCCTTCAAAAACCAAGTCGAAACAACAACTGTATTTGATTCAAAATTCTCTCATCAATCTGCAAAACGAAAGAAAATTCACGAAGATTGAGATTAGAGCAAATCACAAGCAAGATTTCTTAATAATTTGTCAGCTTTCGTGCTTCCAAGAAAAAGGATTTACCTGGTTTTGTTTGAAAGAAGCAGCAATAATGATGGTGTGGTGTTGTGTGATTACTCATTTCAAAATAATCTGGAAATCCAGCAGGAGCAGTAACTGGCAATGTGAAGAAATTAAAAAAGATTTCGTAAGCGAAATTTGGGGGAAAAAAAGGATGAAATGCAAAAAAAAGAAAAAGGAAAGGAAACAGAGACTAATCCAACCTAAGAATTCATCTAAAGCAAGGAAAGGGGAAGGGTTGGGAGGAGGCAGAGGGCAGAGGTGCCGGGTATGAGAGAGAGAGTGGCTAGGTATGTATTTGGTAGGTGGGTAATGTGAAAAATAAAGGGGGAAATGTGAAAAATTTTCAGACCAAAGTGGCGCGACCATATATTCAACTTGCTTGACCCAGACCCGATTCTTTGAGTTCGGGTCTGGGCATATATATTTTTTTTAAAAAAAAAAAATTGTAACTGGGTCAAAAATGGCGGCCCGACCGCCATTTCTGGTTGGACCGGGCCGTCATTTTTGACCCAATATTTAAAAAAACAATTTATTTTGAGCCAAAAACGGTGGCCCGGCCGCCATTTTTGGTTGGTCCTGGCTGTCGTTCTTGAGTCCAATAAATTAAAAAAAAATAAAACTTATTATTTAGGGTTTAGGGTATTTTAGGATTTAGAGTTAAGATATATTTTTACTATATATATTATTTTTAAACACTTAAATAGTGTGATAATCATTATATATCTAATTTGATATTAATAATAAAAAAAATTTAATCATTTCATATACAAATGTATAACATTTCATAAGTATAACTTAAGATGTATATATATAATTCGAATGTGTAAGGAACATCTTATTACATATATATTAAATAATTAATCCGACCGTTGGATATAACCATATATATATAGTATTCATATTGACAAAATTTTATTTTAATCGGATATTATTTTATGTGTCATCCATTTATATTTCTATATTTAATACCGAAATTTAAAGATTTTTTATTTTACAAAAATTAAAATTTTAATCTAATCGTCATATTTATTAAGCATATAAGAAAAATTGAACCTACAAAATTTGAAACCAATTTGATACTATTTCATGTGTCATCTATCTACTTTTGTAATTTTAATATCAAAATATATGCATTTTTTTACTTAATAAAAATCAAAAATTTAATCCAACCGTTAGATTTATTATAAATATATGAAAAATAAATCTACAAAATTTGAAGCCAATATGATTCTATTTCAAATGTTATCCATCTATTTTGCAATTATAATATCGAATTATATGCATTTTCTTATTATATAAAAATCAAAAATTTAATCTAACGGTTAGATTTATTATAAATATATTAAAAATAAAATCTACAAAATTTGATGCCAATCCAATACTATTTCATGCGTCATCCATCTATTTTCGTAATTTTAATATCGATATATACACATTTTTTATTTTATAAAAATCAAACAGTTAATCCAACTGTTAGATTTATTACAAATATTAAAAATAAAATGTACAAAATATGAAGCTAACCTGATATTATATGAATATTAATCGAAGTTATAAACTCGTATTTTGAGCAAAAACTACATTTTATAACCGTCGTATTTGCTTAAATAAGGTATCGTATTTGCCTAACCTAATACGACACTTATAAACTCGTCGTATTTGGTCATCAAGACTGCCATATTTGCCAAACCAAATACGACGGTTCACAAAACTACCGTATTTGCTGAATTGGAAGCGTCGTATTTGTTTAACCTAATACGACACTTATACAACCATCATATTTGGTCACCAAGACCGTCGTATTTGTCAAAATAAATATGAAGGTTCAAAAAATCATTATTTTAGACTGGCACATTTTCCAAAAAAATATAAAAAACAACGGTTGGGGGACAAACCGTCGTACTTAGTAGACCAAATATGACGGCCACGAAGCCGCCATATGTGGTATGCAAAAACGACGGTTTGCAGCCTCCGTATTTGATAGGCGTCGAATATGCCAACTTTTTTTGTAGTGAGTAAATGTCTCAGGTTCCTTGCACTTGGTGGACATTGCTGGCTAGATTAGTGCGAACACATTTCTTCCCAAACTAACTTTCTCATTCCCCTTAAGCTTCCTCTTGTGGGTGCACAATTCCTTCAGGAACTTAGAATATTTAGGAATCTGCTTGATTGCTTCTAATAAAGGGATGTTCACCTCTACTCTCTTGAATGTATCAATGATCTCTTTTTCCAAGTCTACCTCAGCATGCTTCTTGGACTAAGTCACTCTATTCGGAATTGGTAGAGGTTTATGAGTGGACTCTACAACATTGTTTTCATGATTTAGTGCTTGGTTTGAAGGGAGCTACTCTTGATGCCGCATCAATTCTGTTGAAGAATTTATTGGATCTCTTACCTTCTTCATGCTTCTCAAAGTAAAAACACTTACATTACCTCTTGGATTGGGTACAGGTTGAGAAGGTAGCTGTTCGGAACCCTGGCCTTTTATCTCATTAATGTGGGTGGCAGGTTGACCAATCTGTGTCTCCAAATTTTGAATGCTGGCTTCAGTCCTTTGTTGGAATTGAAGGTATTGGTTGCCAATTACTTCACTAAATCCTCAATGTTGGGTACAGGTTTTGAAAGCTATTGTGGTTGGAACGGCCTAGTCTGCTGTTACTGGTTACTTGATCCAGGAAAGTTATATCTTGGTTGGTGATGTTGTTGTTGCTATTGACCAAAAGTGGTTCCATACCTCAGGTTTGGGTGCTCTCTCCATGTATGATTATATGTTGAGTAAAAGGGATCATATCTCGACTGTTGTTGTTGTTGGAATGGTCTACCAGGAAAGACTACAAAGCATGTCTCAGTGGCGTCCTGCAGTTAAGGACATTGATCCATAGGTGCATGAATGAGGCGCATATACCACAGAGAATGGCAGGAATTTGTGTTTGCTTCTGTCCAAACGCTAATTGTCTGACCAAACATGTTAACTCCTTTATTTTGTTCTCCATTCTTTGCTGGTCAGTTGCTAACAATTGGAGTTCACTCACTACTCTGGTGGTGCCTGCTACTCTGGTGCCAAACTATTGTGTATTTTGAGTCATGTTTGCAATTAGATCCCTGGTTGCAGTGGGTGTCTTGTCTACTAGAGCTCCTCCAGCAGCTGCATCTATCATGCTCATGTCCATGGGTAGAAGACTTTCATAAAAGTATTGTATCAACAGTTGGTTACTAATCTGGGATGAGGTCAACTTGCACAGTTTCTTAAATATCTCCCAGTATTCATGCAATGTCTCTCCATGATTTTACCTGATGCCACAAATATCTTTCCTGATGGTAGCAGTTCTTGATGCTGGAAAGAACTTCTCTAAAAACGATCTCTTCAAATCATTCCAGGTTGTGATGGCAGTAGGTTGAAGGTAATAAAGACAGTCCTTTGCCGCTCCATCCAGTGAGAAGGGAAATGCCCTGAGCTTGGTTTGTTCCTCTGGAATTTCATGAGGTTTCATGGTGTAACAGACAATATGGAATTCCTTAAGGTGCTTATGGGGATTTTCACTTGCAAGTCCATGAAACTTAGGCAACAAATGTATCAATCTAGATTTATGCTCAAAATTAACATTTACCTCAAGATATTCTATGTAAGTATGTTTTAAATTCACATCAGGTGTTGCTAATTCCTTAAGTGTCTTAGCATTATTATTATTTCCTGCCATGTTTTCAAGATTCACAGACTGCTCAGAATCACTCTCAAAACTACCCTGTAACTTACTAGCAAGTTCAACAATGGAAGGCTCTAATTCTACCCTATCCTTGTATTAGTGAATTATAACTTGTTTATGAAAGGTCCTATCTATCTCTGGATCAAATTCAACTAACTTACTTGTGGAGGATCTGGTCATGCAACAAGTTGAATGAAGAACACAAAGATAGTAGTGAATGCAATTACATAAAAAGAATACTAAAAATAAAACTTAACAGTAGTGAAAAACATGAAAAATAGGGGAAAAAAAACTCTAAAATTTGAAAAAGTGATCAAAACGATGAAATTTGGCAAAATTTCGGCCTACGTCATGGCATAGCGATGAGTATTACTCCCCAGCCCCAAAAACCCTTGGATACCAAGTTTCAGGCCAATTGGAGAACAAACATCTTGATGAATAGTACCCAGCACGCCTTGATGAACAGTGCTCGCAAACTGAAACTACCAAATTGTGCAATGAAAAAAAAATAGAAAACAGAACTAAATATCAATCAATTAATGAATTCCTACTCTGATTATAACGACTATTGGCTTCCCCGGTAACGGCGCCAAGATCTTGGTAAGGATAGAATTCACGACTGTTGTCAAATCGCCCAAGATTAATTTAAACTGGAAGCGGTATAGTGCTTGCCAAGTAATCTCCCAAGGAAGCCCTAATCGCTAAATCAAATTTAAGAAATCATCTAACAGAAGTTCAAAAACAAATAAATAAGATGAAATTGAATGCAAACAATAATGAGAAACCGTAATCAGTCTAGGATTGATGCTCCAGTTTAATCCTTCATTGTTCTTCGAAATATTTTCGAATTGCAAATTTGATCTCTTGATTGAATACTGATTTGGAATCCCAAATTAGAATCCTGATCACCTACTGACAATCTGTCAGAGTCTGATTAAGCACTAATAGATTTCCTAGACAATCGTCTGATCCATCAACTCATGTTTAATCTAAGATCCGTGAAAATAAAGGCAATCCATGAATCCATGAATCCATGAAACATCTAGATTTGAAAGCAATTAAATAGAGATAATTGCATAAGTTCAGTTAACAATCGCCAACAAAACTAAGTTCAATCTCAAAAATCTAGCCAAATGGATAAACATTCAATCTCATAAACTAATGCAAGCAAATCTGAAGATTCGAATATAACCCGAAATCAATGATGTTTTGGAACTCTGAATTGCCCTGGAAGCATCTTCCCTTGGACTGATTACAAGGATTTTTACGCTGCCATTATAGAATCTTCTCCTCCACGATTTCTCTCTTCCATGATTTCCGAAATCTCTCCCTCCTTCAGATCAGTCCTCTCTCTCCCTTCTTACTGCTCTAGGGTTCCTCTATTTTTTTATTTTTTTTTTGACTTCATGTGCCCCTCCAATTCTAGCCCAAATCTAATTGCATATTGGGCATTCACAAAGCTGTAACATGGGGCCCATTCTAGTTCTGCAAGGTCATTTGGACTTGGGTCTAAAATAGAATAAAAGTACAATTAAAAGCCCAACAATTTAATATCAACACCATTACGACATAATAATCCAAATAACACATTAAAATCCTGAGAATGGTAGAGCAAATGTATTTAATACTAAGCATAGGAGGTCCAAAATATATAAATCCATATGTTATCAATATATAAAGATGATCTTTTTTTTTTCCCCCCTTTTTTAATGAAAGAATATATCTTAATTTCATTTTGTAATTATTAATTTAAATTGTGAATTTTTTGAGATTATATAGAAATTTTATTCATTAATTATGATTTAAATTTAGAAATAATTAATTTTTATTATCAATTATTATTTAATTTACAAATATTAATTTTATTTTTTAATTATAATTAAATTAAAAGATACATATTTAAAATAAAAATGATGGTTAATTGTTGTTGTATTTAACCTGTAATTAAATCTAAATTTTTAATTAAATTTTAATTTTTTTATAAAAAAATTTTAAAAAAATAGAAACGACGGCTAGGAGCCGCCGTTTCTACCCAATTTAAATTTTTTTTTTTGATTTATATTAAAAAAAAATATATAAAAAACGACAGCTAGGATCCGTTGTATCTGACCCTCAAAAACTACGGCTTCCCCAGCTTTCGTATTTGGCTAATTTTTAATTTTTGAAAAAAAATTCATTTTTACGATGTTTTGGCCAACCGTCATTTCCAAGTATTGTATTTGATCAAAAACGACGATTTTGTAGCCTCTGTTTATCAAAAACGACACGATTTTAAACGACGGTCAAAAAACCGCCGTGGAACCACTGTAAGAGCCAAAAACGACAGCTAGAAAACTAGAAATGGCAGCTCCCTGGCCGTCGTTTTTGCCTCTTGTTTTAGTAGTGGGGATAACTATGATATATATTTGAGAGACCATGACACACAATTATTTTCCCCACAACAATTTGATGTGTACCTCCACCCCTTGAGAAGTAGATGCTACTTAGGTTAGGGAAAGCATCCATGATGACGAAGTTGATCTAACTAGTAGACGGACCCAAGCACTCATCCAAAGAGAATAATTGTATTAATAAGCACCATTACCAATTTATTTATGTTGATTCAGTACTTCTTTAAATGAAAATTTTTTAACATATTGAGTTATGATTTTTGGAGTTTTCAAGTTCACTTATGTTTGAACTTCATTTAGATTGGTTTACTTTTGTTAAATGGAATTCAAATTTACTTGTGTTAATCTTTATTTACTTGGAGTTGAACAATTAATGTTGATGTAGTTAACTTTTGTTGAATTATATATATACTTCGATGTTTTTATTGAGATACGGAAAACATTAAGTTTTTTGGGGAAACTTTGCCAAAACTTTTAATTTTCTTTGAGTTCGTATTGGAAATTTGATATGTTACTTGCAGTTAGAATTGGAAATTTGTTAAGTTACTTTGGAGTTTAACTTTTTATTGAAATTATGTTAAGCCAATATACTTGGAGTTGTATATTTAATTGTGTCAGCTTTATTTACTTGGATTTCGAATTGAGCTTGGAATTTTGTTAACATATAGCATTTATTTAATTGGACTTTTGTTAAATAGAATTCAAATTTACTTGTGTTAATCTTTATTTACTTGGAGTTGAACATTTCATGTTGATGTACTTAACTTTTGTTGAGTTATATATATACTTGGATGTTTTTTATTAAGATAGGGAAAACGTCTAGTTTTTAGAGAAACATTGCTAAAAGTTTTAGTTTTCATGGAGTTCGTTTTGGAAATTTGTTAAGTTACTTTGGAGTTTAACTTTTTATTGAAATTATGTTGAGCTAATATACTTGTAGTTGTATATTTAATTTTGCTAGCTTTATTTGCTTTGATTTCAAATGAAACCTGGAATTTTGTAACATGTAACACTTATTTATTTAATTGGACTTTTGTTAAATGGAATTCAAATTTACTTTTTTTAATCTTTATTTACTTGGAATTGAACATTTAATGTTGATGTAGTTAACTTTTGTTGAATTATATATATACTTCGATGTTTTTATTGAGATAGGGAAAACGTTAAGTTTTAGGGGAAACTTTGCCAAAATTTTTAATTTTCTTGGAGTTCGTATTGGAAATTTGTTATGTTACTTGTAGTTAGAATTGGAAATTTGTTAAGTTACTTTGGAGTTTAACTTTTTATTGAAATTGTGCTAGATTTATTTACTTGGATTTCGAATTGAGCTTGGAATTTTGTTAACATATAGCATTTATTTAATTGGACTTTTGTTAAATAGAATTCAAATTTACTTGTGTTAATCTTTATTTACTTGAAGTTTAACATTTTATGTTGATGTAGTTAACTTTTGTTGAGTTATATATATACTTGGATGTTTTTTATTAAGATAGGGAAAACGTCAAGTGTTTATAGAAACATTGCTAAAATTTTTAATTTTCATGGAGTTCGTATTGGAAATTTGTTATGAATTGCGAATTTGTTAAGTTACTTTGGAGTTTAACTTTTTATTGAAATTATCTTGAGCTAATATACTTGTAGTTGTATATTTAATTTTGCTAGCTTTATTTCCTTTGATTTCGAATGAAACTTGGAATTTTGTTAACATGTAGCACTTATTTATTTAATTGGACTTTTGTTAAATGGAATTCAAATTTACTTTTGTTAATCTTTATTTACTTGGAGTTGAATGCTTGGATTTGGATAGAGGTTGAGACTTGGGTTTGATTAGAAGTTGACGCGATGGTTCAGTCTCAAATTCAGGAAGCAGTTCAGTCGGGGCTTCAAGCACACAACATGATGATTTCACAATTACAGACTATAGTCAATCTTTTGGTAAGTCAATTAGAAACTGCTCCCCACACCTCTACCCCACCTAGTGCCGGTTCTCCAGTAGTTGGGTCAACTTCCCAAGAACATCCACCCGATCTCGATTTTGGATAGTAGATAATAACGGATAGGATTTAGGTTTTATATTAAACTTTTTATTTTGGAATTATTAAATACTTTTTATTGAATGAATTATTATATATATTTTATGTAATGAAATATTTTGTGTTTTGAATTATTTCTAATTATTTACATATGATATTTTTATTTTCTGATTGTTTGATATTCAAAATTATTTTAATTAAAATAATAAAATAAATGCATATTTAGGATAGAAATGATGGATAACAACCCTCATTTTTTACCTGTAATTAAATTTTAATATCTAATTTAATTGTAATTATAGTTGTAATTTTTTATTTAAAAAATATAAAAAACGACGACCATAGGTCGTCGTATCTGCTAAATAAAAAAATCTAATAAAATTGAAATAAAAAAAATTAAGAACTTAGAAACGACGGCTAGACGGGATGCTATTTCTGGTACCCAAAAATGGCAGCTCCCAACTGCCGTATTTGATTATCAAATTTTTTTTAAACTCAATTTGGACTCAAATACGACGGTTGTGCAGTCGTCATATCTGGCCACTAGAAACGGCGGCTCCTGCAGTCGCTGTATTTTTCCTTTTTTTATTCTTTTTTTTTAAAAAAATTAATTTTTACAACGTTTTGGCCAACCGTCATTTCCAAGTGCCGTATTTGATAAAAATACGACGGTTTTGTTGCCGTCGTTATAAAAAACGATGCGATTTTAAACGAAGGCTGAAAAACTGCCACTAAACCTCTGTATCAACCAAAAAAAATGGCCAAGGAGCCAGAAACGACAGCTCCCTAGCCGCCGTTTTTACCTAGCATCCCAATAGTGATAATCCAACTATTTGATGCAATCAAACTAATAAAATATTAATATTAAAAAAATTAGGCTTAATCCGATATTATTTTATCTGTCATCAATCTACGTTTGTATATTAATACTGAAATAAACTAATTTTTTATATTAAAAAAATTAAATTATTAATCCAGCCATTAGATTTGTTAAATATGTAATAAAATACATACCTAGATAATATGAAGGCAATATGATATTGTTTGCAGGTTCATTGGAATGATAAAATAATATTCTAAGCAAAACTAACGAACTGTAACCGCAGTGCTTTCTCATAACAAGCATCATATTTGCTCGATCTAATAAAGCACTTATAAAACAATCATATTTGGTCAAAACAAGTGTCAATTTTGCAAAACCTAATACGACACTTTTCAAAACAATTTTGAAATACACGTTTTTCATAAAAATACCAAAAATGACACTTAAAGATAAACAGTCGTTTTTGGTCCACGTAATACCAATTTTTTTTGTAGTGTTTGTAAACATCCCTTGTTGACCCAAATATTATGCTTCAACAATGGACCTCCAAAAGAGTCTCTTTTATATATATATATATATATATTTTCATCCGTGAAATAGGTAAGGTCATAATCAAACCAACCATATATAAAATTTTCAAAGTCACTCAGAATATTGTGAAGTCAACAATAGCATCCACAAAAATTGTAAACTTATTTGTGATTGTTGGAAGTTGCTTCCTATGTTAATGCTGCGAAACAAATATATTTTTGTTACAACAAATTTGGTCACAAGACCCGGTTTAGGGATTGAATTGTGATCGAAATTCGTCAATGATTATATTTTAATCGTAAAAAAATATATGATCCAGGATTGGCTTTAATTTTTTTTTTTTTTTTAATCCGAATTGAGTTGCTAGTTTATTCACATAACATAACTATTGAAGTTTTTAGTCATAATTTCTGGATTGATTTGTGACAGAATTTAAAAATTACATATGACGTTTTTGATTCTAGTATTTAGCCAAATAAGATTTTTGTTATTTCATTTGTAAAATTAATATAAATATATATACACTATATGTTACAACTAATTCTTTATATTATGAATTAATAATTAAATTATAAGTAAAATAAAATTTGTTAGTTTAAATTTATTTTAAAAATATTATTAATATTAGACATTAACAAAAGAACATTGTTCATTACAGTAATTTACAAAGCAATATATATGATTAAAATAATTAACTATTTTTTATGAGTACATAAGTATAATAATTCATGAAAGTTTGATATACATTATATAAATATATCTACGTGAGAGGTTCATATTAAAATAATAATAAGTTATGAATTACATAAAATAAATATAAATAGCAATAACTATGAAAAATACAAATTTAATTAATGTATAAAATATTGACCAAATATAAACACAGAATTAGTCACGGAAGTTACAATTGCATTAATCTAATTTCTTCCAGTTGCAATTTAGTTCATCTAAAACTTTTCGCTCCAATCATAAATTCCATTTGCAAGTTCATCTAAAAATTGTTCCATTTCAATTCAATGGTAAAATTATCAGAAAAATTTTCAATTAAAATTTTATGTCAAAATTTGAGATTTTTTTTTTTTTTTTTGTTGTAATGTCTTGAAAATTCAATAGTGAAAATTTGAGGTTATGTAATCTATATATGTTTTTTTTTTTTTAATTTGAAGTTTAGGGTTTAGGATTTAGCAATAATGGTAGTTTTCAAGATTATAATGAAACTCATACTTTATCTATTTACTATTAATTGAATGCATTTAAATATAATATGTCAGGAGATTCAAAGTGATCATGTTTCATTACTTTGAACCAACCAAGACAATATAATTAGAGGAGATTCGATATCTCTGCTTTTGTGGGAAGAGGCTTGATCCACCTTCAGATTTGTATTTGACACCACATTCTTGTGGAGAGCCTTGTGGAAAGCCACTCGAGAAGGAGGTTCCTGGTGCAGGTATGAAGAAAGATGACCTTTGTCCCCATTTATGGTGTGTTACAATTCACAATCCTTGTGTCAGCACTCAGCAGCAGAAAGAACCCTAGAATTTTCTGCATTATCGTATAGAAGAAATCCAGATGGGTTAGAGGAAGCATGGAGGATCCTCCTCCGATCCGAACGGAGGCTCAGTAACCCGATTTTCAAATTCATTCTGTCCTCGGAGTCACCGTGCAACAATTTCAGTTCTGCTTACCTCGATGCTGCGAAAAAATCCCAGTCAGTTTGCACTTTTACCGTTGAATATTCTAATAACAACAATATGGTTGGTTTTGTTGAATTAAATTTATTCATTCAGGTTCTGGAGCTTGTTCTTCAAGATTTATTGAAAGAGTTACCCCTGATATGATCTTTGTGGTATTTGTCTATATTTTCTACATGAAGAAGAAGACCTCGAGAACAACATTTGAAAAAAATAAATGAATAAATTTCTTCTTTGACATAATGTACCCATGACATTATGAAGAAACCAGATTTTATTCCATATGGGAGATTAGATTTAGCAATGAGCTAGCTGGTTGTCTTTATTGGCTTTTTTTTTCCCTCTGCTGACGTGTTTTTATATTTTTTTTTTTTGTTTATCATTTTTCTTCAACGATTGGGATTAGATTTGCGTCTTGTGCAGCTCCTTTTCCTAGAGTTGACTCCATTTCTATGAATCTTCAAGGTAGGTAGGTCCTCAAAAGTT
>JAXGGT010017133.1:0-12282 GCA_035583425.1 Marsdenia floribunda
CTTGATATTTTGATATATCTTTAGCATTATTGATAATTTTATCCCTACAAAATAGAATATGATAATAAATAAATTTTTTTTCGATAAAATCATATTTATCACCGCATTTAATTACAATTAAGGATAAATGCATCAAATAAAAATCGATATATTTTAGGTATATTAGCAAGGATGTGGAATGTGGTGGACATGGAAGTGATGAAGATTGGAAAGACCTGTTTAAGTTCTACTTTGGGTGTAACGAAGACATGGACAGAATTCTTGGAACATGCCTCTGATGTTTTGAATCAAACCTCATCTCAGAACAGAAATGCCCACTGGATCAAAGGTGATTGAATTGAGATTTGACAAGGTTAATGCAAGGATTACCACAGCAGTTGGTGATCAAAGACATTGGGGAAAGGTTGGATCAAACATTGGATAACTGTATAAAATTTCACATCGAAGAAAGAATTAAAGATGGCACAAGGTTCTTTCACTTGAAGGCCACAATTGACACTGGACAACCTCTTAAAAGGATTATGAAAACAAAAGTTAAAGGATATATAGAGGTCCAAGGGCTAAATAGATGTGAAAGGCTACTATATATATATTTTTTATGTGGTAAGATTGGTCAAAGTGCATCCATTGAGTACTCCAATAGTTGTTTGTTCGATCACTCGATGTGCAAAAATATATTTTTCGACTTTGTGAGGATAACCAAGAACTTCTTGGTCCTAAAGTCTTAGTGCAATAGGTGCACTCATGTATCTTGCTAATAATACAAAACCTGATATAACTTTTGTTATTAATTTATTAGCAAGATTTAGCTCATGTCTAACTAGAAGACATTGGAATAGAATTAAACATGTATTCTGATATCTCCGAGGTACAATTGATATGAGATTATAATATTTCAACAGTTTCAAACCACAACTCATTGGTTATGTTGATATTAGTTACTTGTCCGATTCATATGAGGCCGGATCACAAAAATGATATATTTTTACATATGGAGCACCGCTGTTTCATGGCATTTTACAAAATAAACACTTGTTGCTACTTTTTCAAATCATATATAAATTATAGCAATTCATGAAACAAGTCATGAATGTGTTTGGTTAAGATCAATGTCTCAACACATCCGAGGGACATGTGGTTTATCTTCTGACAAAGAACCTCCTACAATAATTTATGAAGATAATGTTGCATGTATAGCTCAGTTGAAGGAAGGATATATCAAACAAAATTGCACAAAACATATTTCACCAAGTTCTTTATCACTCATGATCTTCAAAAAAGTGGTGATATTGATGTTCAACAAATTCGTTCAAGTAACAATTTGATAGATTTATTCACAAAACCATTACTTGCTTCAACATTTGAAATATTAGTCCGTGATATTGGAATGCGTTGTTACAAAGATCTTATGTAATGATTATGGGGGAGTGTTCAAAGAATGATGCACTCTTTTTCTTTCAATAGAGATTTTCTTTTTTTTTTTCCCACTAGATTTTTCTCCAGTAAGGGTCTAATAAGACATATTTCTTATAATATGAACATCCAAGGGGGAGTTTTATAAATCTCTTAATATTTTGTATGTCATTTAAAAGCTTAACTCGTGTCTTTTATGCTTTCAAAACTTCCATGTAATTAGTTTTTATAACTTCCTATTCATATAGAAAATAATAGGGAGTTATGTGTGTATATATATATGAATGTATACATATAGGTTACACAAATGAAACTCTTTTACACGTTTTTGGTACAAGAAATATACAAGAGTAATACTTATTTTAGTTTATCTTTGTTCTCTAGTTTTAATTTTATTTTCTATCTTATTTTTATAGTAGTTTTAATATATATATATATATATATATATATATATATATTTAAATATTTATAGTAAAAATAAAATTTTAAAAGGAAAAATAATGTACTTAAAAATTAAGTTGATAAAATAATTAGGGGAAAAAATATTATAGTGAAGGGTTTCAGAGAAAAAGATAAGGAAGAGAGGGGGAAAATAGAATAATGACAATTTTAATTTTATTGTCATTAAAGACAATTACACGAGTATAACAATTTAATATTTTTATATTTGGGATTTAGTGTTTATTTTGCACATGAGGGTAAAATGTGAAATGATTATCCTACATGTTAAATAGACCGATCTGGGTCCAAAGGGTTTGGCTTCAAGCTGAATATAGGACTTTCTGACCCTAAAAAGTGGCAATCCTTAGCCTAACCCTAGATGATGAATCAAACATTTCGTAGAGTTATTACTCAAAATATATAATTTTTAGTTTTTAAATTAGGGTAAATTTTTTTTTTTCTAATTTCTAAAATAGTAGGTAAACCTTCAAATTTTTTTTTTTTAATAAAATATTTTAGGTCTACTTTGTTAAAGTAGATCATTAATTTTTTATTCAAATAAATTAAGGGTCTTGATGCAGATAATGGACCCATGGAAGGGTCTTCTAGAAAATCTGGATGTTCCTTCCAAAATGCTTCTACTCTCTATCTTGACTTTCTTACTTGCAAAACAAAAGCCAAAGTGGGGGAAGCTCTCTGAGGCCCCTCTGATGCTTAAGTTAGAAATTGGCAAAAATAGTCAAAACAAAAAAGTCAAAGTCAAATGGTCCAAGTCAACATATCTTATTTAGATACCTATACAATTATAAATACAGAAGGAATATTCAAAGGAAAGGTTAGAGATACAATGTGGGATAATATATCCCTTGTGTATGACTACAAAAATAATCTTGGGAGTACATGGGCTCCATTCTGATTGGGCTTCATCTTACTCTTTTATCCAAATTCGTGGGCTTGGTTAATATTTGGGTCCTAACATTACCATAAATGCCCATTGGAAAAAATCACAATTGATCTGGACCTCTATCCAAATTCATGGCTCGGTCAGCATGTGGGCTCTTTCACTACCATAAATGCCCACTGAAAAAGAAAAAAAAGAAAGAAAGAAATAACAGGAGAAAAATGGGAGAAAGAGGAAAAGCACAAGAATGGGAAAGTCGTTGGCCGAGTCGAAGAAGCAGCGTCAGCCCGGAATGTGCACGCGTACTGCTAGATGGGATGCTGCTGTGTGCAAGGAGAAGTGGAAGAGGTGTGACGCTGCTCAGGGACAGCTATGTGTATGGTCGTGACCGCACAGGGAAGCGATAAGTGGCGCAACCAGATTTGGCAGCTATCTCAGGTATATAAAAAGGGGGGAGGGGTGAAAAGTTACTTTTACATTGTACTTGCGGTAAAGGAAGGGCGGAAAGGATTTTACTGCGACTTGAAAAATGTGCCAACAGCGCCGGCAGGAAACACCAATAGTATTCCGGCTGTCTATATCTGTAAATTTATACTTGTGATGCTAAATACTGTTATTGAAGGGTTGTCTATTCTTATTCTTGCAGATTGTGGTAAATTTCACTCTTCACTTTCATCCTCATTTAGAATCGTCTGTCTATATAGAAAGGAATTTGAGTACTTTCTCATATTTCTGCAGGTATCGTTTATTTCTTCTGTCATCTACTTTATTGTGCTACAGTATCGTTTTATCATGAGTTTTAGTAGCACAGATAGTGAAGATGTTAGGAGGTTGAGGGAGGTTGACTCAATAGGTGACAGTAGTAATGCTTCAAGTGAAAATGATGCAGATCTGCTTGATAGTATAGTAGATAGGATGGCGGAACTTAGAAGAAAAACTAAAGTTAAGGAAAGTGAGGAGAGTGTGGTTGGGGGCTCCGACGAGGAAAGAACTCAAACTAAGGAGATAGAGGTGGCAGGAAGTGAGAGTGTGGAAGGGTCAAGGTCAAAGGGGGAAGCCATGGGCACTAAAGGAGCATCCTCGCAGGAAGTGGAAGCTTCTATTGTCCTCTGGGGATATTTGACAGATGAAGACGCAAGGTTTCCCAAAATAGAGAAGTAGGTTTATAAGAGTGGGGATGTGTGTATTGTGCGTCTGGGCCAGAAGCGTGATGAAGAGGGTAAGGCGTATGCTAGTGTACACAGATGTAGGGGACATGAGATGGAGTTCCCTTATGTACCAGAGGATGCGAAGGGGGAGGATTTGTATGGAGAACCTATTGAGACGAAAGCAGGTGCTATGCCTGATACTTAGCTGTCCAAAGAAAAGGAGAAAGCGATGGGTACTCCTAATTATCTGTGTTCATATTCAAAGTTAAGCAAGAGCCAAGAAGGTATATTGAGGAAAGAATTTGAGATAGGTGGGGAATATGAAGTGATGTTTTCAGGTAAGAAGATACTGGTGCATCAATTACCAGCAGGCTATCTGACAATGTATTTGGCACAGCTTAAAGCTGGCTTAAGGTTTCCTTTACATCCTTTGTTTGAGGATGTATTGAAGCACTGGATTCTGCAATTGGGGCAGTTGATCCCTAATGGTGTTAGGGTGATATTAGTTTCATAATTTTGTGTAAGAGGTATAGGGTTATTGAAAGTTTGGATGTGTTTAGACAATTTTTCTATATTTCACAAAAGTATGCTTGCAAGGATGGACACTGCTTTTACTATTTTACCAAAAGGTCTCAAGTTGTGCAGCTCATAGACCAACCCACAAGCGTTCATGAATGGAAACAACAGTTTTTATTTGTAAAGCATAGTAGCTTTCGGGAAGCTAGTATTGTGTTCAAATGGAACTATAGGAACAAATTGAATAATTCATGTAAAATGTGCAGGGGGCCAACTGTGATATCAGATAGGGTGGCTGTTTTGAACAAGCATCATGGTTTTTTAGATGTACGTTTGAATTGGCCACTGGTTTGTTAGAAGTTGCTGGCTTGACAGGGGAAAGAAAGACTAACATGAAACTTCTAAGTAAGGAGCGTGAGGTGTAGGATATGTATGCATGAGAAAGTTGTATATTGATGATGCTCTAGTGTGTTAGTAGTTTTTGAATAGTAACTCACATATTTCTTTTATAGTTGCAGGAGCTATTGGCATAGATATGATCACTAGTGCTTTGCAAAAGGCTCTGATGAGGAAGAATTATGGTGAGTTGCCTGAGTATGAATATAAAATACCAACGTCGCCACCTCTCACAGGAGGGAGTTACTCATTTGACGGGTTCTTTTATTATGTACCAGGTCAGTTCAGGGAACCCAAGGCAAAGAAAGTAAAGGCTTCTGAGAAAAGGGAAGTTGAGATCATTGAGGAGTAACCGATAGCAGATGATGTGGTTGTAGGTTCTGATGGGCGAAGGTAAAGAGCGTATCATCGAGCGGTTCAAGATCGGCTATCAAGAAGGCGTCTACTAAACCACATGGCAGCAGCAAGAGCAGGAGGAAACTAAGGAGCTAGAGGGAGAAAGAAGAGAAAACGACTATGCAAAAAGAAGCTACAGGTGTTCTTGAGGAGGTGCAGCTTGTTAAGATTTCCGAAGACAAGTCAAAGGGAAAAGAGAAGATTGTTGAAGACGCTGTCGCAGGAGCAGGTGGTGATATCTTTGTTTCCAACTGGAGAATCAGAACAAAAGAAAAGATTGAAGACTTAGTAGATTATGAAGACTACTTCGTGCACAGTGTTCCTGAAGGTGAAGAAATTGGATTTCGAAAATGCTTGGATTCAAAAGAAGTGTGAGGTATGTTATTATTTGGTAGGTATGGTTATTTACTCATGTGTTTGATTGAACATAAATTAAATGAATAACTTGCAATTTTGTAGGGATGGTTTCATGATCGAGAGATGCTGAGACGTTACCGCAACTGTTTGTAAAAGATAGACAAGGAGATGCTGATAAAGAAATCATTGAAAGAGGAGCTGGCCCAGGCTAAAACTACTAAGACCGAAGCATTGTCCAAAGTGAAAGATCTTGAAAAGGAGATTGTTGGTTTGAAAGTTGATGTAACAACAGAAAAGAAGAAAAACAAAGATTGGGAAGATAGTTTTGCAAAAGAACACGCTTGTCGCAAAGAATGGGAGGAAGCTGCTAAGGCATTGAGGGAAAAATATGAAGATGAAGCAGGGGATTTGAAGAAAGAAATATATGACTTTTGCATTGAGTCTTTCCTAAGTTCCCAAGAGTTCAAGAACCTGTATATGAGGATGAACTATTCTACTGTCAAGGAATCAATCACTGCTGCCCACTCATTTGTTCAAGACAAGCTGCCAGAATTTGACGAGAGGTATCAAGTGTACTTGAATGTTGAAACTGCTAGGTCTTATGTATTATTGTGAGACCCTTTCTCTCGAGCCTGGGACCAACGCATTGGCGAGGGGTTTATCGTTTGTGCAGAGACGTTGCCCGTGTGTCCAAGAGGTGTCATAGGTGTCGGGGACACTTATGGAATGCAGACTTAGGCGTTTGAGACCTAAGTGTTGGGGTGGCTCAAATGACGTCATGCTTGTACATGCATGGCATGCCTTGGCTGTGTGCCTTGGCTATGGAGTGAGTCAGACTTGAGTGGCTCACATAGGTTCGATGGACAGAACTGGTAGAATTAGATAATTTAGTGACATGATGGTTCGTGTGGGTTAGCCGTGACCCTACAGTGGTGCGGATTGGTGCGGATCATGGTCAAGTCAGGCAGGTAGTTCAGCTAGAAGACTTGGTCAACAGGGAAGGTTCTAGAAGGTCCTAGAAAGTACTAGAAAGTTCTAGAAGGTTCCAAAGAGTCCTAGAAGATGAACACTTGGTCTCTTGACCTAGTGGATCTAGGAACCTTCACGGGCTTGGGCTACGGGCCTTGAGGATCTCCGTACATGTGTCACGATCTCAGCCATCGGTGAGAGCTCCTCTTCTCTATAAAAGAAGAGAGCTCATTCATTTGTATTCATTCTCATATTCCCTCAACTAGAGATAAAGCTAGAGAGAGAAGCTCTAGAGTGTAGTTCTAAAGAGAGAAGGACGTGAAGGCATAGATAGGTTAGATAGGTTGTGTGCTTGTTCCTATCTGGGCTAGGGATGTTAGCCCGAGTGACCTCTGTTCATAGGCACTCATAGTTGTAATCCTTTTCTATTTGGAATATAGTGAAAGGTTGGGCTCCTTTGCCCATAATTACTTGTGTTTTGTTTATTGCCTTCTTTCCGCAAGTTCAAGTGAGGTGTGTGTCTTAGCCTGTGCGTGTCTGGACATACACCTCGTGACAATTACCGTGGGAACCTGGGTACAACATGGAGAGGTACTTGGACATCTTCCCAACTCCAGAAGCGTTTGAGGATGAAGGGGAAGAAGAGGAGGCAGGAATAGGTGAAGAAGATGTGGGCGACGTGAATGCCGCAATAGGGGCGGTTGGAGAGGAGGTTCTTGGGGAAGCTGCTGAAGAAGAAACTACTGCTAAAGTTGTTGAAGGGATCCAAATGCTGCTGTTGCAAACAAAACTGATGTGTCGAAGTGAAGGATGTGAATTTGTTAAGATTTATGATGAACCTTAATGTGCCATGAACAAAATGTTTGTTTTTTGTTTTTGAACGTAGTTTCTACAAACTGGTAGTAGTTAGGAAGATTATGTTTTGTTAGCTGTTATATCCTCCTTTTGTGAACTGGATTTTGGAATCGTTTTGAATTCACCATTCATTGTTGTTCGTATGCTTATAATTTTTGAGTAATATTTCTTACTCAGCGTATTTGCATTTCAAGTTATTGTTCAACTTATGTTATGTTAATAGGAGTTTCTTTAAAGCTGCTTAGAGCTAGAATCATTTTTAGCGAATCTAAAATCGGTGAATGTATGAATGTCTTCCTGGTAGGTGATGCTTCTTTTAGCAGAAATGTTTTACACTTCATATAATTAAGGGGTGTGTGTAAAACATATGAGTGTTTTTCTTAAAAGGGATGCTTCTTTTAGCAGAAGCATTTAAAATTCCATATAATGAAGAAGTGTATACAAAACATATGAGTGTGCATCTCAAAAAGGATGCTTCTTCACAAATATTTCGAATGGTTCAAGGATAAAATTTTCTCAAGTTGGTCACATTCCATGTCCTGGCTAATTCTCTCCCCTCCATATCTTGAAGCTTGTAACTTCCGTTGCCATGATTTCTTTTGATAATATAGGGTCCTTCTCATGTTTGATCCAGCTTCCGAGCAGGTTCTTGCTAGCTGACCTCATTTTTCCTGAGTACCAAATTTCCCTGACAGAAGGATTTGTTATGTACCTTCTTGTTATGTTACTTAGCACGAAGAAGCTTGTAATGCACTTCTTTCTGAGCAGCTCTATCTCTGACGTTCTCTAACAGGTTTAAATCTTCAGCGAGTTGCTAATTGTTGGGCACCAATTATGATGCAGATAATGGACCCCCCAAGGAAGGTTCTTCTAGAAAACCTGGATGTTCCTTCCAAAATACTTCTACTCTCTGTCTTGACTTTCTTACCTGCAAAACAAAAAGCGAAAGGGGGGAAAGCTCCTTAAGGCACCTTTGATGCTTAAGTCAGAAATTGGCAAAAATAGTCAAAACAAAAAAAGTCAAAGTCAAAGGGTTCAATTCAACATACCTTATTTAGATACTTGTACAAATATAAATACATAAGAAATATTCAAAGGTTAGGGATGTGAGATAAGTATATCCCTTGTGTATAACTACAAAAATACCCTTAGGAGTACATGAACTCCATTCTGATTGGGCTTCATCTTACTATTTTATCCAAATTCGTGGGCCTGGTTAATATTTGGGCCCTAACATTACCATAAATGCACATTGGAAAAAATCACAATTGATTTGGGCCTCTGTCCAAATTCATGGGCCCAGTCAGCATGTGGGCTCCTTACTACCAGGTCTATTTTGGTAAAATAGACTCTTAATTTTTTTTATAATTATATTCATTTATAAATTATAAATAATAAAATTTTAGTTTTTTAATAAGTAAATTTTAATTTATAATTCTTAATCATATATATATACGTAATAAATTGAATAAAAATGTTAGATTAATATATATATACATACATAATAAAATTAATTTTTAATTTATAATTATTAAATATTATGTTAATTATTTAACATAATAATAAACTACATCATGCGGTCGCACGAGGAGAACAGAATGAAGCTGGTTAGTAGCAGAAGCAGCAACGCCTTTGTTTGCTAAGCAGTCGGCGACTCGATTAGCCTCCCTAAAGTAGTGAGTTAAGTTGCAAGTTGGTATTTTCTATAGTAGCCACTTGCAATCGAAAAGAAGGTCAGCATATTTGGGAGGAGGGTTTGTTGATTGCAACCAATGGAGAATGACTTTAGAATCTGTTTCAGCTTCAAGGTTGTTGATCTTCAAATGTACCTCCATTTGAAGTCCTTGTCAAATTGCTAATAATTTTGCTACATTATTTGTTGTCATTGGAATATGGAAATAATAACCTGCAAGCCAATTTCCTTGTGCATCTCTGAAGACACCACCTGCTCCTCCTCATCCCGGATTTCATTTTGCAGCTCCATCTGAGTTCATCTTTATGGCTGAAATATCGGGTGGTTTCCAGGAAACATATTCTATATACTTGTGATATTGGTGGGTGTGTTGGTCTGTGGTTTGTGGGAGAGTTTGCATTTGTGAAATCTATAGCTTCATGACTAATCAATAGAGTGAAGGAGAGTTGGGCTAAGTTTTTTTGAAAGTAGTTTTATTTCAATTCTTCCAAGTAGTCCAACAAGCTAAAGCGAAGAAAGTGTTCCAAGGGATGGAGAGTAGGATTATTTGTTGTTCTGAGAGCCAAATTTTTAAAATTTTTGATGAGAGTAGTCTTGTGACTATGTTTGTGGGTAGAATAGGGAGAAGTTATAACTAGAGTTTTTTGGCATTTAAGGGAAAATCCCTTAGCATGTGAATAGTTGTTTCAGATTCTAAAGAACATATGGGACAAAGTGGAGATTGGGTTATGTGAATTTTGTAAAGGTGTGAATTCTGTGCTAGTTTTTCTTGTGAGGCTAACCAAAGAAAGTGTCGAACTTTGTTGTATGTGGGTGTTTTCCAAAGCCAAAAATTTGATGATCCTTGAAAGGATGGATTTTGGAGTAGGAAGAGTCCTAAGTAGGCAGAGGCTGTAGAGAATTTGCCCGTAGGTGTGAATTTCCAATGGAATGAATCAGATTGATTTGGATGACTTGCAAAATTAAAGGATTTTATGATGTCCTTTATTTGTTTAGGGAGTTGAAAAGTTAGAGAAGAAAGATTCCATTGGTGATTTTTGTATATGTGGGTAATAGTGAGAGAGGATTCTATTAATGAGAGTGGTCCAATAACTTGTTGCCTTAATATCATTGGGCCAACCCAACAATTGTCCCAAATTTGGAGTGATGAAGTTTTATTGGCTGCTAGTGAATACGAAAAAGACATGAGTTCCACTTTTCCAGATAAAGGAGTGTGGGCTTTTGGGTTTAGTTTTCCTTGCTTAGGGTATTTTGATTTTAAGATCATTGCCCAGTTGGTGATTGGATTTGTTTGGGAGATTAAATTTTGGAAACGCTAGGCAGTGGCAACAAGTAGAGAGGTGTTTTGAAGATGATTTTGTTTTAGCTAAAGACCTCCAATATTTTTTAGGGCTGTCTTGGTTGTCAAAATACCCTCGATTCTTCTGTGGTTGCCAGATAAAATTTCGATCAATTTGGTTGATTTGAGTAGCTTTTTGGTCGTTAGATGCATTGGTAGAGCATTAAGAGTAGATTGTGCTAGAGTTACTCTACCTGCAAGGGTTAGATTTGAGCCTTTCTAGGATGTTACTTCTTGGTAAAATTTTTAAAGTAGCTTAGAGTAATAAGATAATTTTGGCTTAGTGGTGAAAACAGGGAATACTAGGTATTACTCCAAATTTTTTTGTGGGTTTAATTCCTAGTATTCATGTATTTCTTCTACCATCCGAAGGGGAGTGTTTTTAGAGCAGTAGAGCTTGGATTTATCCAAATTTATAGTTAGTCCTGATAATATAGAGAAATGAGCTAAAGTGTTCAAGATAGATTGTGCATTTTTAGAGTTTGCTTTAGCAAATAGAAAGATATCATCAACAAAGAATATGAAAGGTATGGCAGGTCGTTTTTGACATGGTTTGAGTGGTTGCCATTTATTGTCTCAAGAGGTAGATTAATGAAACATAATATTTGTCGAATGAAGCTCAACTCAATTTTATCGAAAGCTTTTATTAGATCAATCTTTACAACCGTCGAAAAAGATCAAGTATTGTTTTTTTTTGGAAGAAATTGATGAGTTCTTGGAGGATGATGAAGTTGTTTGGAGCTCTTCATTGGGGTAGGAAACAACTTTGGAGGGGATTGATGATTTTCATTAAGGGCATAATATCTGAATAAGGATTATTGTGCAGGTTTTATAGGTTGTGTTGTAGCGACTTAATAGGCAGTAAAAATGCATATCATCTATATATAAAATATTTACAATGAGAATAAATTTTTTTAAAGAAAAGATAAATAGCATGCATAATTGTAACAATTTATTAAATTAAATAGAATAATAATAAAATGATTTTTATGTTACTTACTTCGAGTTGAATTGTAATTTAAATATTTTAGAATTTATACATTCACGAAATTTGAATTCAATCATGAAAAAAAAAATGAAATCAATGATGATTATTTTATATAGCATTAAAAATAATGACAATATTATGACAAAATAAATAATATTTTAATATTTTAATATTTTCTATTTAAAATAAAATATCATGTATATTTTAATTGTGATTTTTGATATAAAATTTGAACTAAAGCATTTGAGATCTCGCAAAATTAAACTTTCAAATTACAAGTAATTTACGTAGTTTTTCAAAGTTTAATGCACAAATGTCATTAGAAATCATGAAAATGAATCAAATATAACTTTTTTTTGAGTAAAAATCACACCTTCTTTGCTAGGTCTTTGATAGAATTTGAACTAAAGCATTAGAGATCTCTCAAAATAAACTTTCAAATTACATGTAATTTAATTAATTTTTCAAGGTCTTATGTACAAAAGTCATTAGAACTCACGAAAATGAATCAAGTATAACACTTTTTTAGAGTAAAATCGCTCATTCTTTGTTAGATCTTTGATAGAATTCGAACTAAAGCTTGATCTCTCAAAATGAACTTTTAAACTACCGTAATATAATTACTTTATCACGGTGTAATTTTATCAATGATATAGCAAAAAAAAAGGAGTAATTTTTACTTTAAAAACGCGTTATATTTGATTCATTTTCATGAGTTCTAATGACTTTTGTGCATTACGCCTTAAAAAAACTAATTAAATTATTTGTGATTTGAAATTCATTTTTAGAGATATCAAATGCTTTAGTCTAAATTCAATCAAAGATCTAGCAAAGGAGGATTGATTTTTAATATAAGAAAGTGTTATATTT
>JAXGGT010017143.1:0-17341 GCA_035583425.1 Marsdenia floribunda
AAAAGCTTCCAAATATAAAAATAGAACAAATTAATACTAATACTAATATATTTAACTAAAAACCTACAAGAATTAACTAATAAAAAGGCATAAAATGGTAACAAAAACATGATATATTTTTGTGTTATCACCTTCCAATTAGACTTCCATGAAGCACTAGAAATAGAACTAGATTTGGAACCTCTTGTTTTGAGATGCTTCTCCACTTTAATGGCTTTGTGGAACAACTCCTCCATCTCCAACTCCAAGTAAAGCTTGGAATCATTCTTTCCTTGAAAAGTAGGAATCTTCATCTTTGTTCTACCCAAATTGTTATCTCTTTTATAAATAGCTCTTTTGATTTGTCTAAAACTTTAATTTGCATCTCCTTCCTCTTCAAATGTATTCCTTTTAGGGGATTGAAAAGCATCCAACTTTGCATTCAACCTTTTAAATTGCTCATTGAAAGTCATAATTAAAAAATTTCAAATCAAGCTCTTGTTCTTCTCCAAAACTTCTCATCTTTATAATCTAGAATAACAATTTTAGTACAAAAGAAAAATGTATTCCTCATACACTCTCTCGTTTACACGATTTCACACTATTAGGCTTTTTCCTAATGATGATCTCGCCACTCTTGTCTTTTACCACTCAAGCCAACCCTTTTATGTTCTTAGGCGAATCAAAATCAATAAATCTAAAGGAATAATCAATCAAATGCAACAAATCAGAAAAATTAGAAATTTTAAATTTTAGTTGAAGCAAATGGAAAAAACAAAAGAAAATTTATTTAAAAAGGAACCAAAGATATAAGAAAAACTTCAAAGGAAGCAAAGGATATGCAAAGAAATCATTAGAATACAAAGAATTGAGGAGAAAATTAGAGATAATTTGAGGAGCACGAAAATTAACTTATTGTGGTACAAGAATCTTTAATTGACAAGTATTAGGACTAATTAGAAGGCTTGAATGACAATTATATGATTTAGGAAACAATTCCTTGCTCAAAAAGAAATATTTAGCCTTAGTCAACAAATCAAATCCCTAAAGGACATCTTTTCAGATTGCACACCAATAGCATATGAATCAAATCATGTAATACAATCTCTATCTCACTCTCTCTTTTCTGTTGTTTTCTTTTCTTTCTACCTTTTTTTTTTTTTTTTTTTTTAATAATATCAACACTTAAAACAACTTCAAAAACTTCATTTATTTAAACAAAGATCTTCAAAAACTTAAGAAAACTTCAAGAAGATGGAGAACTCAAAGGAAATGCAAGATCACAACAAACAAGAACAAAAGAAACAAAGAACAAATTTAAAAAAAAAAAGAAAAGAAGAAACGAATGCAATGAAGATGGAAAAGAAACAAAGAAAGAAAAGAAACACAAAAAACAAGGTAAGTAAAGTATAGTAACCAGTTTCTAGAACCTTAACTTTGATACCAAATGTTACGAACCCACTAAACGACCTACTCTAGAAACCTGTGATTCAATTTGTTACGTGCTCGGAACGCTTGAAAAATAAGTTTTATGATTAAAGATGAGAACCTTAAGGAAACTAAGTCCATAAAACCCTAACCTTGAAGATGTCACAAAGGTTAATCATTCTTTTGATAAGTCAAGATTGTATTCTACCAAGAACACAAGAGAGCAAAGAAAGCTTGCCAAAATTACTCAATATGATAATTATTAAGTTTGTTCCTATAATTCCAAGGAAAAATTATTTTATCTTTTACAAAACTATTATGTTTCACAAAAAAAATGAAAGATTTCTTCCAGCTATGAATGCTGCTAGGCTAACCCATCAATTGTACAAACTTTGGTTGGCGAGTGAAATAGAAATAGCATTGGCCATCCTTAGTTGCATACTTGTGTGATATATAAAAATAGTGCCTAAATATGTACAGGCAAACTAGAACTTCATACATCTTGCACAACACAATAAAACCAACGATAACTAACACACCATTAAGCATCACCTGCCCTAGTTATAAATGCCAAAATCTCAAAATGTCCTTCATCAACAGATGAAGCGGAAATCTCAATCCCGCATGAAGTTGAGCCACATACATATATAAACACCCTTTCGGCACATCATTCACCAAATTTGAACCTTCAGGGAACAATATTTCATATTCTCATGGTATATCAAAATCTCATCGCCAAGTTAATTCTTTACCTTCATCCACATTTGAATATGTGAAAGAATACAAAGGAACCCCCATAGCTATCTCTTTTTCTTTTGAAAAAACAAAATCTAGAATATGGTTAGCCAAAAGTACATATGGTGCAATATAGGATTCATCCAACTCATCATCTTCTTCATTAATATACAAAAGTTCCACCTTATGTCCCCTGCATCTATAAACAACACCACTAATTTTGCCCATTTTCTTTATCTGATAACCATCCAAATCACTCTGGCTTTGCCAAACTTAAACACTTCTCTCTCATTCCTAGAAAATCTACAGTCTTCATTTGTTGTGTACCCCTTAACGTTAACACTTTGAGACGCTTCCGTTGACACTTCATCATCACCCTACACCCCACTATTTGATGACTCTCCACTACTAAGAACGCTCCTACTTTATGCTTGTAGATCCTCTGATTTTGTTTCTTCATGAACACTCTCTTCTTTCTCCTCATCTTTTGCATAGTTCTTCTAGCTCTCTACCCTAAAACTAGCCAATTTATCCCCAATAAAAGCAAATCCTTTAGTATCCCTTTCACTTACTAATGCTGAATTATCATCTACAATTATATCACCTATGTGCACTCCTTCCTTCCTCATCAGAACTTGCAAACATACCACTAGTACTCATGATGAATACAATATAATACAACAAAGAAGAAAAGTTTGGATGATACCTACAATAATAGGTGAAGACATAGTCAGATATCTCAAGAGACCTTATGGAAGCTCAAACAAAACTAGTATTGGACATAGTAAATTCAAATAGAAAAAATTATCGCACAAATCTGCAAGAAGAACAGATGAATTAGAACTTCCTACCCATCGATAACAATATAACAACAATCAAACAACAATAATAATAATCAAACTTGTTGGAATATTTCAAAATGAAAATTAAATTTTCACTACCAGTAAAGTTGGCTCATATTCCAAGCCAAAGAAAACCACCAGCCACAAAACCAAAGAACTCAAAATGACTCATCTTTCTTTGACTTCCACAAACTCCATTTAAATAGGAGACAACACTGCCACATCAACTAGTCACATTGTGACATTTGGCACCCACTAAGTACATACCAAAAGATATGTATCAAACATTCTAGCAACCCCTTCTTGTACATATTTTATCCTAAACATCATTTACCATCATTTTTCTCACCACCTACCTTAACTACTTAACTATTACCACTTCACCTTTATCAATGGCTGAACCTCTTTCTTGTTATGATTAAAACTTATCAAAATTATTTGAAGAATTATTGGTCATATTTTTTAAACCTACAATAAGCCCAATACTCAAGGTATATATACATTTTATTACTTAGTTTCCAATGGGCATTTATGGTAACATAAGCCCAAATACAATCCAAACCTAGCTTGGAACATAATTATCATTTTTTTTTCAATGGGCATTTATGGTAATAAAAGCCCAAAAGTCATATAGGGCCCATCTGCATTATTAAGCCTAGTTATGACTAAGGGCATTTTAGTACTTACATAAAGAAAACTTGTTTTTCCCACATCGTATTTTTATTACATTCTTTATACTAATATTAATGTATTTACACTTATACTAGTGTTAAAAAAAAGGTGTGTTAACTTGGACGCTTTGATTTTGATTATTTTGTTTTGACTTCTTTATTTGTTGCTGACTTAAGCATCGGAGGAACCTCAGGGATCTTCCACCCATTTGGCTTTTGTTTTGCAGGAATGGAGGTCAAGACCAAGTTGAAGAACAATGGAAGGATCATCTGGGTTTTACAAAACAATCTTTCTTGAAGGTCCAATTATCTGCATCAAATGATGAACCTGTGAAAAAGAAACTCTTTAGACTTCAACTAGTGGGAGTGAGATGCTAGCGTGGGGTATCCACAAAAGTTTCATTAATGACTATTAATGCCAATCTATCCAAAATTTTCGCAGGTAATTGCAAACCAAGAGTAGTCATGTTCAACTAGTATGATATTGGTAATAGGAAGTAGCATTGTGTTGTAACTAAGCCTCTACAATGGGATTGAGAGGAAATTGCGAAAGTGTTTGATCTAATAACCAAACATTTGTCCAAAATAGAATTCTCTAGCTATTCCCAACATTCCAACTTACTCCTTGACATATGAGAGAATACAGAATAGCTATTCATTTCCAAGTAGGAGAATAAAAATGTTGATTGAGAAGGAGATGATTCGAGATTTTACCATACTTTGCTTTCAAAATTTAGACCCGAAGCACTGTAGGATGAGATAGAAATCTCCAATATAATTGAGCTACACCATCTCTATTAATATTCTACAAAGAAGAGAAACCTTAACTACAATTGGAAAGATTAGTACAAAGAGTCTTCCAAGCTTTAGGTGTGCATTTTGAACTATAATTTAAATCCTAGAAAAATTCACTCTCAGATGTATTAAATAAGCAATGATGAAGTCTATATATTTGAAGTTGGTGACGTAGAATAGTAGTAAGCACTGATCGGAGCAAAATAGTTTGTCCTGCAATAGGCAATGACTTATTCTTCAAGCCAACAAATTATTTTTTTGCAATTTAGTGAACATAAAATCATGAAGATGAGAAGATAAGAGACCATGAATGAGAGGTATACCCAAATAGAGACCAAGGTCTCAGGCTAGAGGCATACCAAGTTACCGTGAGAGACGGCGAGCCAAAGAGAGAGAGGTATTAGGACTAACAAAAATATGAGATTTGGAATTATCAACTTTTTAGCTTGAGAAAGAATAGAAAGAATGGAGAATATCTTTCATAATTTTAGCTTGATGGAAGGAGGCTTGACTGCAAAGAAGGATATCATCTACAAAGATAACATGAGAAATGAAAGGACTATTTCAAGTGATTGGAAAATTTTGCCACTAATTTTCAGAGCATGATTGCATAATAAGATGACTAAGAACATTAAGATAAAGCACGAAAACGTAAGGAGATAATGAGCCGCCCTATTAAATGCCATGGGATGGTGAGAAAGCCTCCAATTTCATTCGATTCCACAAGATGGACAAATTTGTATTCATAATACTCCCCATAATATGATTTGTGAAAGAAGAATCAAAACCAACAGCTTTAACAACATTTTAGAGCTAGGAACGACCAGTGAACTCGATCATAGGCCTTCTTTAAGTCTAGTTTACATACTAAATAACCTTTTCTACTAGATTTACGCCTTATAGAATGAATAATTTCTTGAGTGATGACATTATCAATACCTTATCTCCAAGTTATAAAGCTACATTGATGTTCACCCACAAAAAAGTATATATGAGCTTTAATTCGGTTGGCGATAATTTTGGTGACAACCTTAGTGAGCACATTGCTAAGGGCAATGGGGCAAAAATGTGAAGCCATCTCAAGTGAGGAGCACTTAAGAAGAAGAGAAATCAGGACGGAATTAATATGTTGAGGAAAATGAGAAGAATCAAGGATAGACATAATGAACGGGACAAAATGCGGGGATATAGTAGACCAGAATTTTTGAAAGAAGGATAGGAAACCATGAGGTCCTGGTGATTTATTAGCTTCCAACTGGAAAACAACATCCTTGATTTCTTCCATAATTACTGGGCAATTAAGAACCTAAATATCCAAATCTAACAAAGAAGGAATGCCATCCAGTGGAGCAATACTTGTGAGAGAAAAATCACAAGAGTAAATATCAATGTAAAATTGGAAAATTATATGTTGAACAACCATAGGATCCATGGTCTCATCTCCATCAGAATCCTCAATTGCTGAATATATTGTTCATTCTTCCAAATGAGAGTCGAGAGATGAAAGAAACGTGTATTGTGGCCCCCTTCTAAAACCATTTTGATTTTGGATCTTTGGCACCGAAACATCTCCTCCTGTTGCAAAATGTTATCATACCCTTGTTGTGCCTCGTTTTCCATATTAGAGAGGAAAAGAGAAGCAGTAAATTGAAGAGATTTATCAATTCCCAACAAATGAGCTAAGCACCATTGCTTTTTTTATTTTTATATTCCCAAACACCTGTTTACCCCAAGCCTAGAGTTTTCTTGTAAATGAAAGTAAAGGAGTAGGAAAAGAAACATTAGATTAAGTACAAAAATTGACAACCAAGAAACGAAATTCTAGATGTAAAAGCTAGACAACTTCAAAATAAAAGTGATGAAATTGATTAGTGTTCGGAGCAAATAGTTTTAATAGCAACAAATGATGATTGAAATAACCCCGTGGAAGATGTAAAATTTGGGCTTGAGGAAAAAAAAATTCTCTAGGTTTCGAACATTCTCCACGATGGTCATATGATTAAGATTATGGGAAGAAGAAGGGAGAGTGGAGTCCGCTAACACAACAAAACAAGACCTTAGTGGGTGGAATAGATGGGATTAATCACTTGGAGGTAAATTAAGAGAATTTCGCAGTTGATGGCTTGCAGGGGGATCAATTATTACTGAAGCAGGCAAAGGAGATTTGATAACATATAGATTTATACATTTTGGACCCTCTATACTTAGTATTTAATACATCTCTCTACCATTCTTAGGACTTTTATGTGTTATTTGGATTATTATGCTTTAATAAGATTAATATTAAATTGTTGGGTTTCTTAATTATATTTTTTATTTTATTTCAGGCCCAAGTTCAAATGAAGTTAGAACGGACCTCATGTTATAATCTTAGTGAAGCCCAATATGCGAGAGATACTGGCTAGGTAAGTTAGAATTGAAGAGGCCCTTGAAGTCCAAGAGAAAAGGAGAGAAAACCCTAAAAGATGGGAAGAAGGCGGATTAAAAAGGGACAAAAATCAGATTAGAAAGTTTTCGAAAATCAGAGAGCAAAGAAGAGAAACACGGATCTGAAGAAAGAGAGATTTTCAGAAATCATGGCAGCTTAAACACCTTGTAATTGGTCTAGGTGAAGATGTTTTCAGGGCAATTTAGAGTTCTAAAACATCATTGATATCGGGTTGTAATTTGAATTTTCAGATTTTTTTTTGTTACCATGAGATTGAATGTTTAATCGATTGAATGGATTTTCTTGAGATTGAACTTGGTTTTATTGGCGATTGTTAATTGATCATATGCAATCATCTCTGTTTAATTGTTTTCAAATCTATATTTTTCATGGATTCATGGATTACCTTGATGTTCACGGGTCTTAGATTAAACATGAGTTGATGGATTAGACGATTGTCTAGGAATCCTATTAATGCTTAATCGAATTCTAACAAATTGTTAGTGGGTGATCAGATTTGATTATTAGGATTCTAAATTAGAATTCAATCAAGGGATTAGAATTGGAATTCGAGAATATTAGGAAGAACGAAGAAGAATTAAATTGGAGCATCAACCCTAGGTTGATTACAATTTCTCATTATTGATTTACATTCCTTTTCATCTTGTTTAATTGTTTTTAAATTTTCATTAAGCATAACCCCCCCTTTTTAATTTGGATTGAGATCAGTGGTTTCTTAATTTGATTTAAACGATTAGGGCTTCCTTGGGAGATGATCTGGTGAGCACTATATTAATTTCTAGTTTAAATTAATCTTGGCCGGTTTGACGATAGCCACAAATTTAATCCTTTACCAAAGCAGCTGAGGGAGCTTGAGCTATTGAATTAGGTGGAGGGTGGGATGATAGTAAACGAAATCGAGATTTGGGAATCATTTAGGGTCCACATTTATCTCTAATGGAGGGAGGATCATCATGAGGAATAGGAGGCGGAGACGTTGGAACCCCAAAATATCCTTGAGCACAATGCTCAATAACATGGACATATATACAACTTTTGTAACAAATCTAGAATAATCCTTCATATTCTACATCTCTCTTCTGTCCCATGATTGCAACTCAAGGAACAAGAGGTTGCAAAATGTCAAGTTCGACACATGCCCTAGCAAATCACCTGCTTACAACCTCTGCTATTGTTGAATAAACTCGTATCACTTGGCCAATGAGATTTCCTATTTTCAATAAGATTGCCCTGGAGAAGAGTTCAATGCACAATGAGGGAAAACGATCCCACACAAAGAGTAGAAGTGAGCTTAGTAGGCTGGGGACAGAAATTAGGCTTCCATCACTGAACCTTTAAGTAATGTCCAGAAATTACTCTTGGACCAGTTGTAAGCACATGAAGATTATCTTCTCTATCATAGAAACAAACTAGCGAGAAGCCACTATCTAAGTCAACTAATTCAAAACCCCAACAAAATTTCCATAAATCCTAAAGACGATGGCATGAAGATTTGTAACATATAAAACACCCTAGTAACTTAAGGAGGAGAGCCTTACACTATGGTTGCCACAATGCCTTCCATTTCAAAGGTTCAAGGATGACTTGTGGTATCTCAACAGGAATAATATTATAGTCATCATAGATATAGAGAGGACTAGCATACTCATTGTTTTCCATAATAGGACCCTTATCATCCTCATCACCACAGTAAAGTGGATGACGTGATGGAGATAGAGGTGGTTCAAAGTAGGAATCAAAAGGATATAGAGGGGAAGGCAAAGGATGAACAACGCTGGGAGAAGAAGGCAACACATTATCATCGAGACACCCATTAGTACGTTTCACTGCCTAAAAAGGGCTAGAAGTTGGTACTAGTGACACAGAGGGTTCAGCTGGAGAGAAAACTACAGGAGCCATCTATATATTCCTATTATTCTCATATTCTATTTTATAGGGACTAAATCGTTAATAATGTTGAAAGAATTCTATAGATGATAAAATTTTGAGAGAAATTTAATTAAAAAGGATAATGACAAAATACAGTTAATGGCATAAGTATCGACAAAACTACGAAACTAGAAAATGTTAGAATCAATCCGAGAGATTAAATGGAATTAGGATTTTGCTTTCATTTTGTTTCCTATCAATAAATAATTGTATTATTTTGAGAAGAGAGTTGAGGGGAGTTAAGTTAATATATATATTATATGTATTTGAAGACCTAGGCAAAATCATAGAGAATTTTCAAAGCTCTTTCTCTTTCTCATTATGTCAAACACAATTATCTATTATATTCTAGTTACTAATTAGATTTTATTGTAATTAATGTCTTCTGTTAAGGTTAAAACTTTAATAAATTTTATAACTTAATTTATTATTTTTACTCATCTCGGGGCCCTATTTATTATTATTATTTGTTTTTAATGCTTGCATTTATTTATTTATTTATTTTTTTGGAGGAAATGAAAACTTTATTGCTAGAAATGGATGGCTTACAAAAAGTTAAGAACAACTTCCAAAAGTATGAAAATATAAATGAATGTTTCTTAAAACAGTAGAAACCCTAACTTGAACAAGGGATATTTTAGAGGGATCATAAAAAATATAGGCATAATGCCAATACCATATTACACTAGATGTAAATATGAAAACAATCGACCAAGGAATACAGGTACGCTGGATGAGGACTTCATCTATGTAAGCTATATTCCAATCGATCTAGGTTGTAATCAAAGAGCTCTGAAAGATAGATAAAGATCAATTTAATCTTTCCCGAATTAGAAGAGCCCATACAACTATAGCTTGTGAACAGTCTCACTAAGAACATGAAGATGAGATTCCACAGCACATTCACAAATTTCACATAAACTGGATCAAATGGTGCACCTGTGAAAATGAAACTCTTCAACCTCTCATGTCTGACTTGCCACAAAAAGAATGATAATTTCGGTCAGGGGGTTGGTTCTCATCTTCCAAATGCGCTGCCATTGTCGTTGTCGTCATTCTAAACCAAATTTATCTGATCAATTATTGTGATTGTGTGATTTCAGATTTAATATATACACTGAAAAAGACTTAGATTTAATTAGAAGAGAATAATAATTACAAAATAAAATTGAGTAAGAATAGATTCGATTATATTTTCAATTATTTTTTAAATACAAACTTAAGTTAAATACATATATATATATATATATATATATATATATGTGTGTGTGTGTGTGTGTGTGTGTGTGTATATAATTTCAATTTATTCTAGCCATTCCCTTTTCTTTTTCTTTTTTTTTTAATAGAATAATGAAAATAGAGAATTAAAGTATACATCAGAATTGGCTAGTATGTTAATTGTTTTACCATAAAATTTCATCTACCTACCGGTGGAGGCTAGCTAGGAGAAAATTGGATTAGATAAATTAAGAGTAAATGCACCATAGTAATTCGAATTCACTCTTTTCCCAACAAAACAAAAATAAAGTCCCAATCAGTGTGGTGTTGGATTTTTAATCACGTCATGAAATCAAGTATTAAAAGAAATCTTTAACATAATTTTAGTTTAAATTTTACGTTATAGAAATTGCCAAAAAATAATTTTAACATCACATATATATATATATATATATATATATATATATATTATATTTCTGTATTTTTATTAAGTTCTTGATATTTAATAACTAATTAATTAAGAGTTACACAAATTAAGGTTTTTTTTTTTTTTTTTTTTTTTTTTTTTTTTTTTTTTGAAAGGTACACAAATTAAGTTGAATCTCCTATAAGAATAACTTATTTCAAAATATACAAAGTTCAATGTTGAAAGTTTATTCAAAAGTCTAAGTAATTTATATAAATTAATCATGAATTATAAAATCCCAATATAATTATATATTACCCTGCTGATTTGGTAATATTGGTTTTTTTTTTTGTTTTATTGTTTAGTATTATGATTATTATTAATAAATTTTTATTGGGTGAACAACGTTAAGAAAATTGAATAATTATCCCTTATAAAACCATTTCTTTGTTGACAATTCATGAAATACAAATCGTATACAATTTCTCTTCCAAAGTAATACTTAATGAGACGAATAATCAATTAGCCTGCCTGACTAAAACCTTGAAATTCAAGGGTGGACAACTGGAAATTTCTATTTCTGTTAAAATATATATATGTAAATATATATTACTGAGTCTATATATTTATATTTCAAAATCATTGGTTATCTATATGTGTCAATTAGTAAAGTATACTATACGTAAGAGGCATGAAAAAGGTATTTTGTCCTCCAAGGTGTTAATTTTTTAACTATCAACTTTGGCCACAAGTAATGATAACTTTTTCCTTTTTATCTAACTGATTCCTAAATATTAATTTCTTTACATGTTGAATATGTTTGTTGATTCATTTGGTAAATAATTTGATTGTTGGAGGGTCAACGGCGAAAGTACAGGTTCTGTGTGGCATATCGTAGATGAGTTAGAGCAAGCTTAACCTTATATTCATTATCCAGAGAAAGTGTACCCAAATAATTTTTTTTTTTTTTTTTTTTGACATTCTAAAATATGATTTCAGTCCAAGACCTTCCACAATTATAAGTAAAATTACTATCATTCAATCAATATTTTTTATCACGAATTTACAAGTTATAATATAATTATAGACCCTAAAATTAATTATTTGACAATCATCATTACTTTACTAATTATTTAGTTGATATCAAATATTATGTTCCAATCTCATGAAATGTAACGTAACTATTAGAAAACTTAATAATATTTTTAATTAACATCAATTATAATTAGAAACTATAAAAAAAAAAAAAAAAAAATCCAAATTCATGTATTAAATACTTTTTTATGTATTAATTAATATATATATATATATATAGATGACTCAACATCAAATTAAAAATATATTTTTATCCATTAATTTACAAAAATTATTAAATAAAATTTATAATAATAATATATTATTGCAATATGATACAAGACTAAATCAAAGGAAGATAATAATAATTTTCCTAAAATATCAATTAAAAAGAAAAAGCTCAAATAAGAAATTATTTCAATCGTGAACGTAAAGTAAGTTGGTCACATGAAAGCATTAATAAAACCACTCCTTAATCCTTATCAGATCAAAAGTCCAAGGAATTGATGCTCCATTGCATTGTTATTCTATACATCATTTCACCTTTTCCTTTAATTTTGTTCTTTTTGAATGTGTTAAGTGTTCCATAAAAGAAACTATGTATGTACATGATGAGTACACGATATCTGGGTGATGACCTGGAGGATAAAGGGATGCACTCCGCACCCAGAGAGCCCACTGCTGTGTCAGTAAGTGTTACTCTAGGGACATGTCAGCAATTAGTGGGGGTAGTATGAATTGATGAGCTTCGGACCTTGCTATGATTCTTCAATGCACTTTAATGTTGTCCTTTCCTACTTTACGTACCTTTCATGCTTTGATAGGCAACTCGTTGCATGTCTATCGAAGTACACAGTACCAAAGCCCCCTGAGCTACCTCAGGTAGGAGTACCTACAATCTTTGAAAAAGGGATTGCTAGAGTACACATATAGTAGGCCTGATCATCCATCCGTAGGTCAGAGCCTTCTTCATTTATCTTAGCCACATTGGCTCGTACAATGCCTCTTGTGGCAGCGTATCATATAAATAGGCTTGAACGACCAATCCAAAACACGATGAAAGCATTCTTAGAGCACTCTTCCATTGTTAAGGCATTTTCTCTGTTGCTCCTTACACCTTATCATTACTGTGCAGTAGACAACTAGTCAATCTGGTTACCACCTTTGTCCTATCATTTTCTGATTTGATCATCGAAGGGTCTTGACAAAGATAAACCCTCTGTCTTAGACTCCCTTGCGGCGATCTATTATGTGTATTGAACCAGAAAATTAAAACATTCCATTGCTCTAGCTAAGAACTTCCAGATCATCCCCCACCATACGTTGGTAGTCCTCCTGACTTTGACAGCGTTAGTTACTTCTGTAACTAGGTAACACTGAAAATTTTCCAGTAATATAATAGCTGGATGTTCGATATTTCCCTCTTTTTCGAAAATAGCACTACAAAAAGATGTTAATTCCACCAAGGGGAAGGAGCCTATTCTCCAAACCTACGCAAAACCCAATAATCGATCGACCACCTCCACCAACGCCAGGTTTGAACCAACTCAAACACTAAGTGAGCCCACACAACGGCGCCCCAACCTCTCAAAGACTAGGTGATGCTAGCGAGGACTTCATAGACGTCCTCAATCAACAAAGAGGTCGTGCGGCTCTGGAATGAAGCAATACGACAATTGAGGAGCTGAAAGAAGAACTTGAGCTCCAACGCCACTAAAATGAGGCCATGATCTCATGGATAGAGCTTTGCGAAAGAATGGCAGCCCTGGGGCAAGGGTTGCCTGCCCTGGTGTTCACAATGCCTCAGGGGCTCGAACAAGGCTTACTGGACCGTCAGTCCCTACTATCGTCGGAGCAAACGTCGTCCCTAAACCATCCCACTTGGGGCACAGCGGGATGGGTGAGTCTCATCATACTCCTTGATTCCTAACCAAGTCAATCACAATGGTTGGACACGTGTTAAAGAGATTGGTGCGCTCAGTACTCTCTGCACTAGGATGCTCAGTTGGTCCCAAGCAAACCTGAACAATGATAGAAGACATGTTCACCAGTTGGATACGTGAAATGGTGACCAACCCTTTACTAAGGATTCCATAGGTGAGACTGTATTCAGGGTAGACTAAGCCCCAAGAACGTTTATGCTGCTTCAAGTTAGTGGTCAGCCTAATCACAAGCAACAAGGCAATGTTGTTCTGTAGCTTTACCAGCACTCCTGTTGAAACAACCCTCTTCTGGTTTATTGCCCTCAAACAAAATTATGTCAACTCCATGGAAGACATTGACAATAGGTTCCTAGATAATTTTTGTACCATTGAGAACGTCCTGAAGAACCACGGTGACCTAGCTAACATCAAACAGTAGGATGAAGAGAGCTTGCCCTCTCATCTAGAGCAGTTCAAGAAGGTTTTTGACGAGAACAAAAGCCTGATCAAGGACACTATCCTCACTTGTTTCAAGGCAGGTTTTCAATTGTTAGTGCTTTAAATTGAGCTTCAACTATGGAAACCTCAGATACTGGGAGAGATGTTTGACATGGCCTAGAAGGTCGCATTGGTCGAAGACGTCCCCTCTAGTCGAGAGGTAGGAGAGGCAAGGGGCTAACCTCGGAAGAGAAGGAGAAGAAATCTTCTCTACGATGAGGCAAGAAGGGCTTTAGTCAGTGTATAGGTAAACAATTCAAGGCTTTCACCATGCTCAATACTCCCAGGGAAGATCTAATCTTTGAAATCATGGAGAGGTATGGAGTGAGGCATGTTGAGCCACTCAAAGCTTGCTCTAATAGACTCTATGACCCTGAGTAGATATTGCGCCTTCTAGTAGGGTGACAGGCACGACACCGACTATTTTTTCTAGCTCAAGAGGGTTGTCCAACAACTCATCAGAGAAGGACATTTGGAGGAATATTGGCAAACCCCTCATTGGAATAGGAGCAAGCCCGAAATCTAATACTTAAGGGTATCAGCTCAGAAAATCCTTTTGTGATGCACCCACTGGCCTGGACAACCTCAACCTCTTACTTTGACCTATTGGACAAAGCTCCACTGCCCAATTCTTGTTACTCTAATAACCTGAAGTGGTGTGGTTGAACTAAGATTTCCTCACCTATCTGAGTTAATGTTGGGTTGGTGAAGGTCACTTACTTGAGCCTTTCCTAATGAAGACTCTCTGGTCCAAGTAAATCCTACGCCGTGTAACATTCCTTGGTTGTGTGTCTTGGCTAAGAAATGTGTCAAAACCAAGTGGTGTACAATGGTTCAATAGTTCGATTAACAGATTGAGCTAGGGGACTCAAGATGGTTCGTGTGGGTTAGATGGACATGGTCAAGTTAGGTAGGTGGGTTTAACTAGAAAACTTGATCTACCTTGGTCTGTTCTAAAAGGTTCTAGAGGATTTAAGAAGGTTTTGTAAGATGTTGGAATATTCTTGAAGGTGAAAACTTGGTCTTAGTGATCTAGTGGATCAAGGAAGTGTTGCGGGCTTTGAAGATCTCTGCACATGTGTCACGATCTCAACCACCGATGATGTCATCTCTTCTCTATATAAACCAAGACTAGAGCTCATTCGTAGATTCTCATAATATCTAGTGGAGTTAGAGAGAGCAGTTTTGGAGAGAGAAAGAGCGTGAAGGTATAGATAAGTAGACTAGTTGTGTGCATGTGTCTACCTGAGCTAGGTGTGTTAGCCCGAGTAGCCTTTGTTCGTAGGCACTCAAATTTTGTAATTGTATACTTTTTCTATTCGGGAATATATTGAAAGGTTGGGTGCATTAGCTTGTAAATTATTGTATGTCCTTTATATTACCTTCTTTCCGCAATGTTCGAAAGATTTTGAGTTGTATGTTTTAGCATGTGCGTATGAAAAAACACCTCGTAACACTAAGGGTTAGACAGACCAAATGAAGAACAAACTGTTAGAAATTCTTCACAATTAATAACTTTGGGTAATAGGGTCAAGACCAACGTTACACCGAAGCTAACCCTTCTGATACTCAGTGACACTCTAGGCCCCCTCATCCTCCCCATGAATGATGGAGCCTTACTCAACTACAACCTATCATTAGCCATATTCCACACTCAATCGGACAAGATGCAGAGTCAAAAAAAGGAAGGGAAACAAATGCTCACATTGGAGAAGAAATGTTTGAAGGACTGAAGGAAGTAGATACACTATCAGAGGGGTGAAGCTTGAAACTTCTGACAAGGATATCAGAACTAAAGGAAAAATCCAAGCTTTTTAAGGGAGATGAAGAACTGTTGACCACTTTGGTGGGGAAGAGGGGTATTTATAGCCCAAATTTGAAGCACAGGGGAGAAGAACGCCATTAATAGTTGTCTCCTCATATCCCCTACCGGTATAGGTTCCCATATGATTGAACTTCTACACCAGTATTGCAATCGCGGTTCTAATAGTTACATCTCTTTGGATGGAGGCGCACGAAAGGTCTCATCCAATCGTCCATGTATATGGACCACATTAACGCGAGAGGCAACTAAGGAGTACACCATCTCTAGGTGATGACCGTGAGGACAAAAGGGTCCACTCCGCTACTTGCTCACCCAGGGAACCCATTGTTGTGTTAGCAAGTGATACTCTGGGGACACGTTAGTATCTAGTGAGGTACCCTAAAGTGCCGAGCTCCAGACCTTGCCCAGATTCTTCAATGCACTTTAATGCAGTCCTTTTCTATTTTATGTATCTTTCATGCTTTGTTAAGAAATTTTGTGCATATTTTCTACTTTATTTTATATTTACAATCTCATATTTTTTTTTCCGAAGATAATTCATTATTTTATTTTCGTGATTATTAATTTTTCAAATTTCTTGGTTTACATGTATATATTATATGAAGATTATTAAGAATGTAGAATAATATTATTGTATATATATATGTGTGTGTATATATTAACGCCAAGATATGTAATTTTAGTAAAATTCTTTTGTTTTGTTTTTTAATTTTATTAATATTTAATATTTAATATATATATTTATATCATTTACAAAATTTCTTCGTGGCATGTTTGAACTGTGAAACCACGTCATGTAAATGAAGGTGGGGTTGTCTATTTGCCAACCATTCAAATCTCATTGGTGAACAGCCCAAAGACCAGAAAACCCAATTAAGAAATCAGAATGCCCGGGAGAATTTGTCCGATTTAAGTTAATATTTTAAATATATATATATATATATATATATATATATATATATGTTGACAAGGATCAATAGGCAATAAAAGTTTTACACGTTTAAAATTTCTAGATACATAATTGGTCAAAAAGGGACAAAACATTGGAATTTGGCATACCCCAAATGATGTATTAATATGATATATATGTATTAATAAGTGAGTTAGTAAATTATCCTAGTTAAATTTAAAATTATATTCACGTATATAATTATTTTAAAAATATAAAATTCAGTTTAAAAAAAAAATTAATGTAAATATAAAAATGATTTAAAAAATGTCATAAAAAAAAATTAATTTGAATATAGCATAGTTTAAAAATACTGCTCAAAATAGTTGGCACATGACGGACGGAGCTCTTAAATAAGAGATGGCTTAAAGGTATAGCAACTATCTTTGATTGCTTTATTCATTATATAGGTGCTATCTATACCTATTTTACCAAAAAGGGCAGTCCTTTCTGAAGATCATTTGTAGTTGTTTCTTTTTAAAACCCGCAAGTCGATCTGTCCAAGGCAGTTTTGTGCCTTTCATTTTCCTGTTCTTGAAAGAGAGAAAGAGAGAAAGAGAGATGGATACGTCGAACTTGAACAAGGTTGTGGAAGTTCTCAGAGGAAAACATGATGACGGT
>JAXGGT010017174.1:0-17335 GCA_035583425.1 Marsdenia floribunda
AATGAGGGATTTAATATATATATATATATATATATATATATATATATATATATATTGTAATAAAAGATTTTAAGTTTTTGGTGTATTTATTATCATTACTATTTAAAGAATTGAATTTATTAATTGATGAATTTTATCATTTCATAGAAAATCACATTATATTTATATTTTTTCTATAAAAAACTAGCAAATTCTTTTTATTAATGGAAATATTTAATTTTATATTAATTTTAAAAAAAAAAAAATTGCTTGTTACAATATAAACATTTCAAAATTAATATTTTTTTGACAACTGAAATTATTATTACTTGTTTAATTTTTTTCCCTTACCAATCATTAAAAAAAATAAAAAATTTAGTCATTAGTAAATTTATTTTGACAATTTAAATGCTAAAATTATATTTTTGTTAATTCCTTGGAGTTTAACTTTTTTAGTATTATGGTATAACTCAGTTGGTAGCAACCTTACTTATGATTCGAGAGGTATTGAATTCGATACACGATAGAGGTAAAATGCCTTAAATTTAAAAAAAAAAAAAAAAACTTTCTATTATTATGTAGTCATTTTATGTCTTCATTAATATAAAATTGAGTCATATTGGACTTCTTTTCGAAAGAAACTATTTTTACTACTCATTTATTCATTCACTTCAAACTCTATATCTTTAAGAGAATTAACAACTATTCATCCAAAAAAAAAAAAAAAAAAGAGAATTAACAACTTTCTAGACTAATAAATTTTTTGTGTAGAAACTAAATTAGTATTTTTTATTTAATATTTCCATTTTTTTAATTTTAAAATATTTTTATCTTTATCATGTGTTAAATTTATAATTTTATTATAAATAAAGTTATAACCAATCGAGTTAAGCGTTTTACATATTAATAACATATTATAATTTTTTTTTTTTTAAAAAATATTTTAAACTCCGACTAAATTTATTTAGAATTTAGGGATTGAATATTAGGGATTGAATCTCATTTGGCCCACTAACAAGTGGGCTGTGTAGTTCTAGCAAACCCAATCTGAAAAAAATAAAATAAAAATGTAAAATAAATGAAATATATTCAGAAAATAGATTTGATGTCCGCGTGGAGCAGGGATTTGAAGAGAGAAGCCATACAATAACAAGAAAGAGATAACTTCCATCTCTGTACTTGAGAAGATTCTTTCTGAAATTTTATTTTTTATTTTATTTTACTGTCTCTCTTTTCATCGTAGTGCGGCGGAAAAGAATTTTGAATTTCTTGCAATGTCGCAGTGTTTCATGTAT
Organism: Marsdenia floribunda; assembly: GCA_035583425.1. Classification (NCBI taxonomy): domain Eukaryota; kingdom Viridiplantae; phylum Streptophyta; class Magnoliopsida; order Gentianales; family Apocynaceae; genus Marsdenia; species Marsdenia floribunda. The sequence continues at coordinate 1,275 of JAXGGT010017174.1, forward strand.
AAAAGTTGAAAACCCAGAATTAGGATTTTTGTGTATGCTGAAAAACAAGAACGCGTGTGGTTTCCGTTGGATGATGACATTTGAAAATTGAATGGTCGAACAATCACAAGTAATGGTATGGGAGCTCAGAAGAGCATTCATGCTGGAAATGGTAACAATTTGACAGTTTTCTTTTTGGTCCCTTTTCAATCATTTGCTGATATTAGTTATTAGTGGCTCTATTGATTGTTCGTAAGTGAATTGATAAAGAATAATTCAAGAAAAACCAAGTAAAGGATTCGAGTGAATTCCGTTGATTGACCAGAGAATTTATCAGTGCATGGTTGAGGAGCTGTTTTTTTTTTTTTTTTTTTTTCCTTTTCCTTGTTCTGGTTATCTACTGATTTCTAAAGGCGTTGTCTTGGATTTTAAATGGTGAGGAATTATATGGTAGTGAAAAGACTGATGATTAATTTTGAAACTTTTGTGCAGCTAAGATAGACTTCAATGTTGATTTCACTCATAAATTATGTGCTGCTTTGATGCTACATCCTTTCAGGTATTTTTTATTTTGTATCTTTCCTTATCATTTGACATGGTTAATGTATATATATATATATGTATTATTTTTTCTTATCTTTTTCTTTTCTCTTCTCCCCCTTGTCTTTTCTAATATGCGTTTTTTATTTTTTTATTTTTTCACTGTGAAACAGGGATTCTGCTAGTCCTCTTTCACTTGTTATTGGGAGGTAACTTTTCTAGTATAAACATGTCCATTTCTTCTTCTGAGGGTAGGGATTTGTTGATTTCCTAATGTTATTTTTTATCGATTCCCGTAAAAAACATGTTGGTTGATGTGATTTTGCAGTCTTTGCATAAAGCACCCGAATTTATTTGGCAAGAGTGAGAAGCTTGATGTTTTGTGGGATAAAGGACTTTATGACTCCAATGTCTTGATAGCTTACAGGAAGCCAAGGCCCGAATGGCTTTCTCAACAATCTTTTGTTTTACAGGTTGCTGATTTTTCTGTTACTTTACATGCACTTTTCTTTCAGTCTCTTTCCTTCTCTATTTTTGAATTTTTATGACTTGAGAACTATACTAAATTTTGGTCTGGAAGTTCTGGAACTGAAAAAGACAAATAAAAGTGATTTTAGAGCATCTCTTTTTTCTATTGCCTTATTATAGGTTCTTTTGTTCAAAGAGATAAAATTTATTTTCAGCTTAAATTTGAAAAAGGAATGTGGTGGAAGTTGCTTTTCCATCAATTCTTGCAACTGATTCCTTACAAAACATTTCCTCCTAAGAAAATCTATGAAAAAATTTCAAATATCCTAAACAATGGATTTCTTACTTGGTCTAAGTTTGCTAGAGCTAAGCTAGTGGAAGGCTTCTGTATAAACTCCAAAGAAGTTCTAAAACAAATTCATGACCTTGACTCTTTAGTCTAGCCTATTTACTTAAATACATGTCTAATTATAGAGCTTAACATGAGTTTTCTTTACTGCCCAGCACTCAATTTCTCCTGAAATTGGGGTTCATGGTGTTCCTGTTGACAACTTTTCCCGTTCTGGTAGTGGAGGTGTGAATCTCTGTCGCTTTTCTGCTGGTTTAGATCTGAGTGAACCTGCAAGTTCAAATTGGAGCAGCAAAACAAGCATAAAGTTTGAGGTGAGTACGATTTTCATGCCATTACGAACAACTGATTGTGGTGGTAGTTCATGTTCCATTGAATGTGAAATGACTCAATTTAATAAACAAGCATTTTGATCTTCTTACGCAGCATGTCCGTCCTGTCAATGATGATGGCCGTCCAATAAGCAGAGATCTTCATGGGTTTCCAGTGACCTGCAGGTAGATTTAGCATTTTTCACTCCTGATGCCCCTGAAGTTTACGCACTGATTTTTTGTTATTTATTATTATTATTATTTTGCAGTGGTGGGTATCATGACAGTATGGTTGTAGTAAAGCAAGAATCTCGATTCGCAAAGGCCAATGAACGTAGTTTCACTAGGGTAATGTATCCTTCCTTAACTACTACTTGTAGATTTGATGTCAAAAGTTAATATTAAGGACGATTGCTGATTATATTTTATTAAGAATCTATGAAGTTATATACTGGATAACTAATAAATGAATCTTTGGATGACTTTGTATTCAGTTCACTCTGCAAATTGAGCAAGGTATTCCCCTTCTTTCAAAGTGGTTGATCTTCAATAGGTTCAAGTTTTCTGCTGCAAAGGGTCGCAAACTTGGGCCTGCATTTCTGTTGACAAGGTGAGTAATATAAGCTGACTGTAGCACTAGTAAATAATAACTGAGACTTTTGAATCATTTAGGAAATAATAGCTCTAATTTCTAGTGATTGAGAAGTCTTCTGACAATAATTGTAGCTAATGATAATGAAAATGCTGGAGAAGGATGGGAACTAATACTAAAGAAAATATAAACTCGATCCTGTATGTAAAAGCTCTTTTTCTGACAGCACAAATGAATCATTCATTGAAACACTTGCAGACTGAAAGGATCCTTCTTTTTCTTTTCCTATTCTCTTGGGGTGGATAGGAAGAAAAAGGTTCACACATTAAACATGAAATCATTGATTTTATATATGTATACAAATGAAGTTTTAAAAACTTCTTAGCTCCAAGACAACTCTATCATGATTGCCCTTTTCACTTATTCCTCAGTGCTGCTCTGCAACCATGAACTATTCATACACAATGGACAATTGCATTTATGTATTTTCTCAATTGCATCATTCTTACCTCTGGCTATAATAGCCTTACAGGGGGCTCTATTGTCGGGGACATAGCTCCTTACCAGGCTTTTCCAATTGGAGGAGTTGGTAGTGTTCGAGGATATGGGGAAGGTGCTGTTGGCTCTGGAAGGTCATGTGTGGTTGGAAACAGTGAGCTGACTCTTCCATTGGTAAGTCTCTGTATACTCAGTTCGCAGCATTATAATCCATGAACAATTTTATGGTTGTGATTCTTGCACTTTCCTGTATTGCAGCATGAATTTGGTGCTTTTAGATGTTATTAGTTCTGGAGATAAAGCAAGGACTATGTGATATTCATGACTTTTAGGGTATGGGTTCCATTATTCATTCATGCACGAAAATAATGAGATAGTATGACTTAGTTTTGTCAAGTCAAAATAAGCAAGAAGATCTGTCCTCTTGTTTGATGATCTTATGCACAATGCTGGTCAACAATTCTTGACTACATGACTCCGTGTGGCGATGTTTGCTTTATTAGGGAAAGGAACAATCATTTTACTGTCAAAATGCCATTTTAGCTGATTCCAGTTGGAATATAAATCCAATATTTAAATCTAACCTATGTTTAAGGGTCCATTTGACACCTTTTTTTTTTTTTTTTTTTTCAACTTTGACAAACCTTTTTACTTAAAAGTAAATTTTTAAAGTGTGTTAAATAAATTTTTAATATTTAACTATAGAAATTTCAAACTCAATTGTTTAAATTCTAAAAAAATATATTTATTTTGATTTCTTGCCAAAATTTAAATCCAATTTTTTTTAGAAAATAATGCTTGTATAAATAGACCCTATGTTTCCATTATGTTCAAATCTGCTGCTGCTGTCAGACTGAAGAATGAACTCGCTTTATTTGTTAGATGTATTCATAAGATATTCTCTCTTGTGCGCAAAGTGAGAAACTCATTGATGTAGGAGGATCTCAGAGTCACAAGAAGAGAAGTTGCTTCAATCACCTATTACATCTTCTGTTAAATAAAAAGTGTAGCGGCTAAAATCTACAAAATACATGCTATTCTTGGAAATCTGCTTCATTCTGTTGCTGTGATTATCCTCTATCTTATACATTTTTCTTTCTGAAGTTTAAGAAAAAAAGTGGAGCTTTATTCATTGAAACAGGCTGCTCCACTTAATGGTGGTTGGGTTTTGACATGAAACATGAAACAAGCCAAGAAGTCATTTTGTTCATTTTGTCTCTTTGCATGTATAACGAGTATTTTAATTATATGTCATATCCTATAGAAGTGGTCAGGTTGATAATAATATCATGAAATAAAAGAATTATTATTTTTTTTTTTTTTGAAAAAAAGTACTGCAGAATTTATAACATATCAACAATCTCATGGTCACTAAACTTCAGTGTCAAAGAAATTAACTAGTATTAAGATTTGAAATGCATAAAACTTAGATTACGTTTCTAACTCCTCTAACCTCTTAGATTGGTGATAATTCAACCTGGTGGTGTTACGGCATGCAAAGGTGTTGAGTTTGCATTATCAATAAATTAGAACCACTGACATGTAATGTGAGCATTAAGAGTATTTAATTGAACAAATGAAACGCTCTGGTAAAAGTTGATGATGCTTTAAAATGAGATTAATCAAAATAAAACTTATCTTTTTTGCTTCAGAATGACTAAGCATGTACAGTGGCTGCTACCACAACTATTTTTGTTGCAAGTCAAGACTAAAACTCGATGATACATGTGACAAATTGTTATGAGGTGAACTAATACAGTTTACACCATCATGATATTATCCTCTTCCTATTTCCATTGTTATTGTTTGTGATGTGTTTTTGAGTCCCAAGGATGCATTTGACTTTTCCTAGAGGAATCGTTTTGATGAAATTACATGGATTTTCTAATCTGGTGATGATTACTTAACAATTTTGCCTCTATTTTTCTATGAATCTTCCCTCTTGCACTCGCCTTGAAATGTGAAATTGTTATTTATTTCCAATTCTGCACATGCATCTGTCGTCTCTCAAGACTTGTCTGTGGTTTGATAATGATAAAAACATATCCATCTACTTCTTTATCTTTTGCCTCACAAGTGTTTTCATGTTTTATTTTAGATTTTATCATTATATTTTTTTTCTGATTCTTTCTTTTGTGGTGTCTTTGCAACTATCAAATTATAAAACCTTCTAATAGCAATTCCTTATGTCTCCAGAACCAAATGCTTGAAGGTGCTATTTTCTTAGACTGTGGATCTGATCTCGGTTCTGCATGTCACGTGCCTGGTTAGTTCCATCATTTTTTTTTTTTTTTGTCTGTTTCCATTTATCACATCAGTTTACCTGAGATCAGACTCTGCAGCTGCTTATATATTACCTAAAGCTAATGACACATTTATTGCCAACATTTTTATCCTTCAAACCAAGACTTACTCCAGTGTGAGATTTATTCTACTAGTAATAAAATGATAGTTACCATTCAGCCACCTGTTTGATAATTTTCAGTCCTTCAGATTGGATACGAGGAGTCAATGGGGGTCAAATACGTTTTAAAATTAGTTTTATGTAACCATGAAAATCTCACTTCTGCATTTATCTGAAATGTACAAGGGAATAACAATTTATTTCCTTGTTTTAGGAAATCCTGCTCTGAGACATGGTAAACCAGGAAATGGTGTTGGCCTTGGATATGGGCTTCGCTTCAAGTCTCACATTGGGCACTTCCAGGTTGATTATGCAGTTAATGCACTTCAGCAGAGAACTCTCTACTTCAGCTTCAGCAACCTTGGTTCATGACAGTCATAATCTATTTGCTTATGCTACCGGAGTAATCAAGACCTCCTCCAAATCTGATTATCGAAGATTACATTTTGGGGGTTCAAGATTTGCTATCTGTCCCGCATACCATACCATACCACCAACCCCATGCTGATTCTTGACAAAGAGATGATGCAGACTCCAGCAGATATGAGTTTTCATAAGTCACCAGTATGCAGAAATTCAAACCTTATTCCCTTGGTTCATAAGGTCATATGCTCTTCATTCGTGTTTACATTATTTGAGGAAAGAGAAATTGATCTTTGTCAGGCATATATATTTAGATAATCATATCTGAACAAACATATATCACTGTGAAGAAGCAAGGAAAAGGAAAAAAAAAAAAAAAAAAAAACCAAGAACTGATCTTGTGATATTTAATTCATTATTTTGTCTTCCTTGTCTAGAATTAGCTTGAGGATCCCATCCTTTTATTCCATCATTTCCAGGAGGGCCTTTTGCTTTATTGAATTGGATTGAACTGGCTAGTGGAATTGCAATGGTTGAATTGGGTTTTAATTTTAATTCTTTTTTTTTTTTTTTTTTAAATGATTAATATTTCAATTACACGTATGAAAGCTTTGTTGTCCTAGAGATATTTAGTTTTACACGAGCATTTTTGTTTTAAATATATACATGTATGGTGTGGGTGGGTGGGTTTGGCGTGGGAAAAGAGTGCTTGTTATTTTGTTTGGTTATTTGGTATTCTTGTCAAGTGATCTGAAAAAGATTTATGGGAAAGATTTTTAAGATTATAGCACATAATTGGATTCGAGATTTCTTAAGATATTTTTTAAAGTTGTATTTGAGTTAGTGTTTAAATTGAAAAAAGTTAATTTTTTGAAGTTAATTTTATTTTGAAAAAAGTAAATTTATTTCTTTTAAGAATGAAAAAATTGTTATAGTAAATAGTTGTTTAGACATATTTTAGTTTGAAAAAAGTAGAATTTTTATAAGTGTGATAATAATATAATCATTAGAGTGATGGTTTTTAGAATGAAGTGATATAATCATTTGATGCTAGTTTATAGAAGGAAAATTGACTATTTTAGTTTTTGTACTAATTTATTTGGATAAAAGGGTCTTCTATTTTTTATTTTTGGATAAATGAATTTTCTTTTTTTTTTTTAGACAAATAGGTCTTTTTGACCAATTTTGTTTAGAAAAAGATGTTAATTGTACATGATTTATTATTATTTTGTATACTATGATGATAATTATTTCACAAAATTTTCTAAGGAAAATTGGTGAATTTAGTTCCCAATCTTTCGATCATTGGTGTGGTGGTCTCTTTTCTTTATTTTTTATTTAGTAGATCTCCAATGTATAATAAGTTGGTGCATTTGGTCATTTCTTTCACAAAATTTGACTTCCTCAAACAAAGATTTTGTGAAGAAAAGGATCAAATGTATCAATTTATTATACATTGGGAATCTATTAAATAAAAAATAATAAAAAAGGGACCAATCATACCAAAGCCATAAACATTAAGGACCAAATTCACTAATTTTCCTATTTTTTTAATGTCTCATAATTCCCCTTTTTTCTTCCTGTTTTTTTCGACAAAAATTGGTCAAAAGGACCTGTTTGTCCAAACAGAAAAGAATGGAGATTTTTTCTATCCAAAAATAAAAAATAAGAATTCTTTTAAGCAAATAAAATTAGTACAATGACTAAAATGACTAATTTTTTGTTTATAAAATAATTTGACAAATTTAGTGGCCTTTCGCACCCTATGTCATACTTACACTGTAGATTTCCATTTTTCACTTTCAAAATTGGTTGACTAACATCTAACACATGTCAGATGTTGTCCAAATAAAGACCCTCACACGTCATATGGTTGCTATCTTCTTTTTTTTTTTTTTTTTTTTAATTTACTAAAATTCAAACTCTATTTTCTTAATCTCGTAAGTTTTATAACTTTTTAAGGGCACTTTATTATGTTTTTTCCGGCAAAAAAAAAAAAATTAAAATTCAATCAAAATTCCGACCGTGATAAATTTTTGAAGGGTATAAATGTCTTATCACTTTATCTCTCTCTCTCTTTCCCCTGACTCTATTTCTCGAAAGGGGGAATAATAGATATTTTAGCTTCTGTTCCCTCTCATGGAATAAACAAGCAAAGAGAGAGAGTATCAAGATAAAGATGGTTGATGTGCAAAAGTCATGTAGGGACATCTACAAATGTTGAACCAAGAGGAAGCTTACGTAATTTCTCACTCTTAAACCTAAGTCATAAAATGCGATGTTCATATAAAGTATTATGTACATAACAAGAATGAAGAATAGAGGAGTCACTGTTAGACATGAGTAGGTGTGAATGTCAATTATTAAGTCATAGCTCTTCCCTAAAAATATAACTTTTCGTGGGTTATAGTTTTTTACTATAGCTTATATCCTTTCAGCTCACGTTCTTTCATGAAGGGTGAAAGGTTGTCTGAAAGGGTATTTGCTTTCTGAAGAGTTTCCTACGAGTCTATAAATAGGAGACCATTCAGTGCTTTCTGGGATATAAAAAAAAATGTTTAGTCAGATATAGTTTACACATTAAGTTTCCCAAGTTATTTTAGTACTCAAATAAAATTGGTCTGTGGTCTTTCTGTTGTTGTGCTCATCAGTAAGTGGAAATCGTTTTACCCTGGGAGGCAGATGTCCGAGAAGTCTTAAGCACCGAAAAGAGGGACGGAATCTGTCTTAAGGGGATAGTATTGAGTACTAGACTCGATTTCGTTTGTTTCTTGATATTGTTTCTATTTTCTGCAAGTAAGTTTTCTTTTTATTCTCGAATTATTTGTTATCTCTGATATATATATATATATATATTTATAATTATATAGTATATTATAAAATTATCTTTATCTGTATCTGATTTTGAATGGTATATCTATTATTCAAATTTTAAATTTGTTATCCAGACTTTTAGAATTTATACATTATTATGTTATATATATATATATATAATAGCTTTTTTCTTCTTAATATTTATTATAATAAAATAATTGATATTCTGTGTTGATTTATTTATTTATTTAACAATCACATGATTGCTTAGTAAAAATCTAAATGCATAAGAAACAAAAAAAACATTCAAAGTAGCATACTGAGGGAATTGAGTGCTAAAATACCCGAATCCTGCATTTGACATTGTGGTTAAACCACAAAATCCTTTTGCAAGAACAAAAAGTTGCTTTTTGAGTGTACCTTCACTTATCAGATCTTAATTGTCCTCTGCTCAGCAGCTCTTATGATGCATAACAGTCCCAATATTCTGGTCTCAAACCATTTTTCCTCGTCTACACTAAGAGGTAACTTTCTGCAAATGAAGTATCCATCTTCCGGAAGAAATATTATGATTCCAAACAAGGCTTTGTTGATGCTCCAACTGATCTAGTCCAACTCCTTAGTATCCATCTATCCCCGTCTCTTTTTTTTTTTTTTTTTTTCTTTCTTCGTTTATGTGAGAAAGATAGAGAAAAGTGATTGGACATTTATGTCCCTAAAAAAAATTCATCACGTGTCGAGCACGTAATGAGTTTTGGTCAAAAAATTCGATTTTTTGGCAGAAAGGATTTCATAGATTGCTTGTAAAAAAGTATATGACTTATCGAGTTAAGAAAATAAAGTTTAAATCTTAGTTAATAAAAAAAAAAAAAAGATACGGGACTGAACCGACCAATTTTTCTATTTTAGTTTGAAAAAAAGTAGAATTTATATAGGTGGAATTATGATATAATTATTAAAATGTTGGTTTTTAGAATAAAGTGATATAATTATTTGAGTATTAGTTTATAGAATAATTTGACAAATTTAAGTGGGTCCTCACACCCTATGTCATATCTACATTGTAACTTACCATTTTTTCACTTTCAAAATTGGTTGACCAACATATGACAATGTCAAATGTTGTCTAAATGAGGACCCTCACTCAAACTTTATTCTAGTACAAAATTTGAAAGAAAACACTAGGTCAAATACTGACAACTTAATATATTGTTTAAAATACTAATATAATTACAAAACATATCAGTTTGATTAATTTAAAAAATTAATGCTATTAATTTTTGTTAAATTAATATTTATAACTTTTTAAAAGAATAAAATTTATAATTGCATTTAAAAAATTTAAAAAATATAAAAAAGAAATATTTTTTATCAATTTTTTTTAAAATAAAAATATTTTAATAATTTTTATTTTTTAAAAAAATTATAAATATTGACTCAACATAGGCTCTAATTTTTTAAGACTAATTAAATTGACACGTGTTTTAATTTTATTAATATTTTAGAGAATGTTTTAAACAATATTTTATAACAAAAATATTATAACAATATTTTGTTACATAATGTAACATAACAAAAAAAAAAAAAAAGAATATTAAAGATTTTAAAAAATAAGATAAAATTGAATATGGTCAAATTTTTAAGATTAAAATTACCCATTTTCCTTAAAAACATTTATTAAATTTTAGATAATTTTAATAATTGTTAAATTTTGAAAATATTAAATAATTTTATTAAATTCTAAAAAATTTAAAATATTAATATAATTAAAAAAAAAAGGTTGACTTGTATTAATCAATGAATATTATGTTTTTAAAATAGATAAATCCTAGAATTTGGTATTGTTACTTTTAATCTATCATGTCTAAAAATTATATGGTCTATAAGTAACTTTTTCTTCTAAAAAATAAATTCTAAAATCATAACCTTACAATTACATTGTCTATATATTTCCATTTTCAATTGAAAATATTTAACAAATTTATAAATATCAATATTTTTATTTTCAATAAAAATATGCCTAATTTATATGATTACCCAAAAATCAATTTTCTATAATTAATGTTAGAAAAACAATAAATCTATCATATAAATATACGAAAAAATTAAATAATAATTTATTTTATCACTTAGAATCCTTGTAAAAGAATTGAATGTTATAAATAAGGTAAAAATAGGGATGACAATTATACCTACTCGATGGAGAACCCATAGTTTGATCTCATTTGAGGATGGAATGGTGATTCCCTGAAAGAGAAAAAAGGGATAGAGGCGGGGATGATATTAACCTTCGATCCCCATCCTCATCCCGCCCCGTCCCAAATATATATATAATATTTAATTATATATTTATAATAAAAATAAAATAATATAACAATTACAATAATTAATTATTTAAAAATTTAAAAATAAATTATATGAATTGGTGAAAGACTCCTGTCATGACAAAAAGTTAAAAATGTTGTTTTTTTTTTTCTTATTTTATTTTAATTTTTAATTTTTTTTTTAAATTATATTAAAAATTTGTAAATACTTTATTTTTTATTTTATGAAATTTATTGATTAATTTTTTTTATTAATAATTTAATTAAAAATGAAAAATAAAAAATTTGATAAGAAATATAACGGTGAAAAATCTCCGTGGTGATACCGATCTCGTTAAGGACGGAAATGGAATATAAAACCAATTAGCTGTAAGGAATGGGGATCGGGATAAAGAATATATATAGGAATCGGGGATGGAGATGGGGAAGAAGTCCCCGCAAATTCCTATCCCGTTGCCATCCCTAGGTAAAAGAGAGTTTGATAGGATCTTAAATATTTGGAAAAATATTTTTATAATTAAAATAAAAATTTTAATAACAAAATCATAAAATTGTTATGTATATATTTGTTTTAATATTTATTGACAAAATTATTTCTAATTAATACAATTTTACTAAATTTATTACTATGATATTATTAGTAATGATAATATTTGATAATAATAATAACAAGAATTAATATTTTTATTATAATCTTAAATTTAATCTAAAATTAATAATTTTTCTTTAAAAAAAAAATAATAATTAAAGGTTAAAAAAAAAATCATCAAAGGTATATATTTTTCTATTATATTTTTGTACATATCATAAACTCTTACTTCTCCTTTTTCTTTTTAATTTCACCTAATTTGATTACTAATTACTTGTGAATTTCGTTAGACTAAGTGTTATTTTCACTTTTTTATTGTTTTGTCTTTTTACTTTCTTATTTTTTAAGTCTGTTTGAACTTTGATGTGGATAATTTAGCTAATTAAAAATTTTATATCACAACCTTTATAATTAAGAATTATTCTCAAATATAGTCCTAAACTATTTTTTACTCATAAATTTGGTTTGTTTTTTTTTCAAAGTATCAGAATAACTGCTTCGACTAATTTATATTTGGTCTGTTTAGTCTACTTTTATTCGAAAAAGATCTTGCACTAAAACTCTTAAACGACACTTATAGTGTGTGTTAAACCTATGACATCACTTAGCATTTACAAGAAGTTTACCCACTTTTATCATTTCAAGGGATTTATTTTTGTCTATTTTTATCATCAAACTAAAAATATTTCGACAAATTAATCATTCGATATGTCATAGTAGCTAAGATACATAGATAAAATTTATTACTTTATTTAACAATGGGTAAATATGCTACATATTTTAACTATAAAATAATTTTCAAAAATATATATTTGTCTTCTTGATTTTTTTTTTTTTAAAACATCATTTGTTATTTATTTAAATGTTAAATTTTATTTATGTCTTTAATAGTTAAAAGCAATGTTTTCAGAACCGGACCAGAAATCAAACTAGAAAAGTTAGTGGTTTACGGTTTAATGGTTCAACCGTAATTGGACGGCAATTGAACCGTAATTAAACCGGTAATATCATAAATTAAAAATTAAAAAATATTTATTATAAATAATATAATTTTTTAAAATTTAATATATATAAAAATATTTATGCCAATAAGCAATCCTAATTTATATTTGGGCAAAACTTATAAATATAGATATAAATTCTAATACAATCCTAATTTATATTTTTTCTGCCCAATACGTGTTCTGAAAAGGCCTTTCTCTTTCTTTTACCCAAAAACCCAAACCCTCCTTTCTCTCATATTAGTTTGTGGTGGCGGCTACTGCTCCTCCTTCTCTTGCCTTTCACTCTGTGTTCTATATAACTCAACTCCCTCTTACTTTTAATTTGGAGCTTCAATCAAGAGATCTTGCCCTCAGAGTGTGACGGGTCCTTCGTGGCCTTTCAAGACATTAGCTATCCTTTTAAGAAAGTCGAATATTGAAGCAAACTGCCGAAAGAAATCTCTCAGCCAATGTTTGACAGAACCCCTGTGGAGTGACACTGTGACGACTCCCAAAACGGTGGTGACAATGAGAAGAAGGAAAATAGGAACGAAGAAGGGGGTACAACAAGAATACTTTTCAAAAATTAGGACTTGTATTTTTTAAAACATATAAATTGACCCTAAACATTTAAAATACATAACTCGACCGGTTCATGGTTCGATCGGCCGTCTAAAGCGGTTTAAACTTTTTAGCACAATTTTTTTAATAAACGATTTTTTACATATAACCGAACCGGTTTTGGGGCCAGTCTGGTCCGGTCCTAAAAATATTGGTTAAAAGTGTACATATTAAAATGACTTATTTGTGACCAATTAATTGCTTTAAAATTAGCTAAATTTTGTCTAAAATATTTTTAGTTCAAAGATAAAAAAACTAAAAAATTTATAAAAACAATGATTAAATTGATTAATCAAAAATAATTTAGGAGCTAAAATGATCAATTTTGAAAAATTGATCAATTTGGTCCCTTTTAACATTAATACTTCGTCAATAATATTTCTTTTCTACTGAACTTTCTGCAATAAATTTATTATGTTTAAAAAAAAAACAAATTATTTTAAAAAAATTTAGTGAAAGAAAGACTTTATTAACTTAATTTTTTTTTTAAAAAAAAGATAAAATCTTATTAACAAATAAATTATTAAAAGGGATAAAATTAGTCAATTTTCTTTACATTTTTTCGAAGTTCATGCATTATTTCATCTTGTTTTATAATTTAATAAGTTTAGGTACATTGTAGATCCCCTAATCCCTTTCTTTTCTTCCCAAAGAAAATGACACAAAAACACAAATTTCAAAATCATTTGATGCTTCTTCTATATTTAGATTCTTTATTATTATTACTATTATTATTATTATTGGTAGTTCACTAATCACTTTCTTTTCTTATTAAAAAAGGACACAAAATAAACAACCACACACATAAAGGCATGCAAAGTAGTTGAAACCTCACTCAAAGGAAAGTATATGAAATTATGTTGACCATATATATTATTCTTCATATTTTGTAATATATTTTTAATAAATATGAATTAAAAAAATTTTAAAAAAATTATCAGTAAATACACTTTAATTTATCAATGTAACAATAAAAAAAAAAAAAGAGAAGTATTTATAAAACATATTACGGAATCCAAAAAATAATAAAATTCTTAAGCCTAATTTTCCGTTTTTTTTTTTCAAATTAATTACTTTTATGTTTCTCTTTCCTACTATTTTAACTAACATTGAGATTTTTTTTTTTCTTTTTTTAAAGTCACTAACTTTGAGTTACTTACTTCATTTCAAATTATTTGTCATATTTTTATTTTTATTTGTCCTTTTTTTTAAAGAAATATTTTGAAATATTCTTTTGTCCAAAGATAACTTTTTTAAAAAAATTATTATTTAAAAATAATTTTTAAACTTGCATATTAAAAAAAATAAATAAATAAATAAAAAATAAGACACATTAATTAGGAAAAAAATACTAATGATATAGAAAAATTATGTGTAACTTTAATTAGCTTAAAATTTAATTGTATTATATTTTATTAGCATTTATAATTTTTTTTTAACATAAATTTTACTTAAAATTTATAACACCTTAAATTATAACTGAATTTGTTGTAAATCCTCTTGTTAATTCATATTTTAAAAAAGAAATTGAATTTTTTTTTTTTGGTTCTAATGTGATTATTTAAATTAAAAGTGTGGTGGAGAGTATTTATTATTGTTATTATTATTTTGAAATTTTAAAGCTTTTTTATCTTTAACATGACTCGAAGCATATGACTTCTTAGATCATAAATGTAAATGCCACTAATGGTGTATTTTGATTAGAGTTTTTTTTTTTTTTTCTTTTGAATTTGCTCTTTTTTTTTTAAGTTGAATTGAGTGTATTGCAGAAAACGAAAAATAAAGTAGGGATAAGTGAAAAAGTTGTCTAATAAGTGGGGGAATAAATACAATATTTTAGAGAAGATGAAAAGATGTGACACAATTTGTGTACTTTTATATACTTGAAATAGTCAACCAATTTTTATATTATTCATATTTTATAATGAAAAATTAAAAAAAGAAATAGAAAATATATATATATATATATATATATATATATATATATATGAATCCAAATTCTATATAAACTCATCACATACAAACAATAATTCATACATAAAATTTTTTTTTTGTTTTGTTTTGTTTTTAATATAATACACATATACTTATTTTCTCGTTGAATAATATGATAATGTTTTTATATTAAATATATATATATATATATAATAAGTTTTAAAAAAAAACACTAATGAAAAAAAGTTTTATATATATATATATATATATTATATTATGTCCATATCTATATCTATATATAAATATAATATATATAATAATGTATTATTAATTATATAAATATTATATATATTATAATTATTTATATTATTAATTTTTTTATAAATTTATAAAGTTTTGAAATCTTATATAATTATTTAATTGTTGTAGGACTCAATTATTTTATAATATTAATTTAATAATTAATAGAAATGAATGTTATATATATACAAATATATTTACAACTAAAAAAATAAAAGTGAAAGATAAATATCATAATTCTAACAATTTATTAGACTAAATATAATAATAATTAATTAATTTTTATGTTACTTACTTTAAATTGAATTGTAACAATTTAGAATAAATTTGAATTCAGATAAAAAAATAAAATAAAATCTACGATAATTACTCTGTATAGCATTTAAAACAATACCATTTTTTTTTTTTTTTTTTTTTAAAACAATGCCAATATTATAACAAAGTAAATTTATGAAATTCTATAATAAAACTTAATGTTCTTCATTTAAAATAAAATATCATATACATATATATTTTAAATTTTGAGGCATATATCATATATTCATTTAATTATAAGTTTTGGTATACTTCACACTTGGGGTTCAAAGGCGAAGCATACCACTAGTATATCTATATATAAATATAATATAATGTTATATATAGCAATATATTATTAATTATATATATATATATATATACTTTGAATTTATTTTTATTTAAAATATTAATATATGATACCATTAATCTCACAATACAGATTAAGCCACGATGCAAGAAAACTGCCAACACGGCCGTGCTCACACAAGCACGGGCGTGCTTAAGCCCAACATGGGCGTGTTCCATGCAACACGGCCGTGCTTCACCAAAATCCCTAAAAATCGTGATTTTCAGCTGGAAAAATCTCTGGAAGACCCCCTGGACGTTTTCTATAAAAAGCAACGTCATTCTTCAATGTAAAACTGAATAGAATTCATAGAATCACAAGAAAATTGTGTGTTTACTCAATTCATAT
>JAXGGT010017229.1:0-17317 GCA_035583425.1 Marsdenia floribunda
TTTTACAAATCAAAATAGACAAATAAAATATCACAAATTCAAATCCTTTTCTTTTAGTAGGCTCAAGCAAGTATAGGAAATCTTTGATTTAACTGAATTCGACCATAGCTGTACTCCTGCCAGGACGGCTAGAGCTTATCAAAGTGTGAGCTTTTTCACCATGCTCGAAGGGTTCAGAACTTTTAATTTGGAAACATGTTTCCTCCAACTAATTCCTAAATAGACTTGAGCCAAAAACTTATTTTACTTTAGGGAAGACTTTAAATAAATATAACAAAAATCTCAGGAAACCCAAGAAATAAAAATCAGAAATTTTAGAGATTTCCAATAAAACAATGTTTTGAAAAAAAGAATAAAATAAATAAAATGAAATCTTTCATTATTCTTATCATAAAATAAAATAATAAACAAAATAAATCTAAAAACAAGAAAATCATTACTTATATATATATATATATATATATACACGTATAATAATAATAATAAAGAAAGAAGAAGGCACTGCGACAACCTTCTGTTTTTTTTTTAAAAAAAAAAAATTCAAAAAAACAATTTTGTTTTTAACAAAAACAATTCAGAAATTTGTCAGGAAAATGAAGGAAATCGAATATCTATTTACTCACCTTTACAATCTTGAATCAAAGTCTAATGTCTAAACTATTCGATCTCTGAATTTCAACCTCGTTAATACTCCTCAATTGAATTTTCTCTAATGACTCTTCTCACAAATCTATCTCTTCAATAGATAACTATAGAATTTATCTTAAAGAAAATATAATTATTAAATATTAAAACCTAATACGAGTAGGACTCCTTATTAGATCAAATAACTTATTAAATCTCAAGACTTAATATCAATAGGACTTCTTATCAAATCAAATAATTTATCGATAAATACCAATAATTACGTAATGCATAACCTTTAATAATTAATAAAAGTTTTAAAATTTCTTAATTGCCCCTAACTTGGGTCTGGGTATTACATTAGTCCCTACACTGGTTCAATTTTGAAGAAAAAATTATTTTATAAAAAAAAGCTTTCTAAAAATTTTAGCTTATTTTGGACCGACTAGTTTGATCAATCAAATCGTGAACTAGAGGGTTTCCTTCAAAACCAACCGAGTTGATGTATTTTAAAATTATGGGGTTAATTAAAAAAATTTTAAAGTATAAGTCCTAATTTGTAAAAGAAGACAAAAAAGAAATGTAACGATAAAAATCTAGGTAGTTTGATGTTGCCACTCCAATTCTTATTTCTTTGTCTACGAACCTCTACAAAACAACTAAGTTCTGTCAACTGTTGGTATCAATGAATCGTTTCTTATTTCTTATCTCTTTTCTCATTTTAATCATTACTACTATAATTTTTACTTTTTTTATACTCAGTCGTTTCTCATTAGAACAATTTTCTTTTTTTGAATAATTTCTACTTGTTTTAAATATTTGATCGTTTCATTACCAATAAAACCAAAGGAAATTTTTGAAGTATTTTTGGAATTATACACAACATTTGGTACAAATTAACATTGTTTTGCTGATAGGACAAGACCTGCCTGTTGGACTGATTGGACTGTATACTAGCCCCTAAATCGGTTCAACTTTTACCAAAAAAAAAAAAAAAATAGTTTTGTAAAAATAGTATCTTGGTTTAGACTAGCTAGTCAAATCATGAACTACCTGCTTGGCTTCTAAGTAGGTCGAGTTGATACAATTTAAAATTTTAGGGTTAATTTAAAAATTTTTAAAGTATAACTGCTAATTTGAAAAAAAAAAAATGTGACAATGAAAACGTAGTTAGTTTGTTGCTGTCATTGCAATTCTTACATACTTTGTTGTCTACCAACCTCAATCGAAAATGTAAGTTCAATTAACAATCAGTGTTGGTGAGTTGTTTCTTATGCTTCTGGTGAATTCAACTCAACCAAAAAGGGTATATTGAATATCGTTTTATTCCTCATTTTAATCATTAAGTATTACTATAAATTTTATTTTTTCTACATTCAGTCATTCATCTTTAGAACAATTTTTCTTTTTTTGAATAATTTCTAATTGTTTGAAACATGCGATCATTTCATTAGCACTATAACCTAAGTAAATTTCTCTAGTAGTTTTGCATTTATATACATTTGGTCGTAATTAACATGGTTTTGAAGACCGATCCCTAAATTAGTTTGATTTTTAAGAGAAAACCATTTCGTAAAAAATTATTGTAAAGATAGTGGCTCAGTTTAGACCAATTGGTCTGTCTAGTCAAAATGTGAACCAAGATCTTGGATTCTAAACCAACCAAGTTGATACATTAAAAAAAAAAAGGGTAAATTTATAAAACCTTTAAAGTATAAGTCCAAATTTGTAAAATGAAACAAACATAACGATGAAAATGTAAGTAGTTTACCATAACCTCTGCAATTCTTATTCCAATGCTAGGCCAGCGCCTTTATTAGATTCGGCAGCTGAACTGTCTACATTCATGGTCCAACAATCCTGTAGTGGAGGAACATGAGTGTCAGAAATGGGGACAATCTGATCAGTACAAATGGTACATTCTATAATGAAATCAGAAAGTGCTTGAGCGTTTATTATCTTTCGATTAGTGTATGTGATGTCATACTCCGAAAGTTCAAGTGCCCAACGCATCATTTGGCCACTAACATCCAGTTTATGAATTAAGTGCCAAATGGGAGCATTGGTATGCATTATTATTTTGTGTGCCAAAAAATATGGCTTCAACTTCCGGGCTGTGACTATGATAACAAAAATGTGTTTCTCCAAGGTTGAATACCGAGATTCGGCTCCTTGGAGAACATGACTGGCATAATAGACTGGTTTCATGCTTGAACCTCGAAAGGCGCACAAAACCGAACTAACAGCCGTGGAGGAAATTGATATGTACAAATGTAGTTCTTCTTCCGGCTGTGGAGGGACAAACAGCGGAGGAGAAATTAATTGTTTTTTGATGTGCTGGAAGGCATTTTCACATTCGGTAGTCCAATTGAAGTGTTTTGGACTCCGAAGAAGCTGATAAAAAGGGAGGGAAGTTTCCCCAGTCTTTGAGAGGAATCGGCCTAAAGCGGCAATTCGACCACTAAGACGTTGAACTTCTTTGATAGTGCGGGGAGATTGAAGTTTTTTAATGGCTTCAATTTTTGATGGATTGGCTTCAATACCCCTTTGGGATATCATGAAACCAAGAAATTTTCCCGCTTGAACACCAAAAGAACATTTAGCCGGATTCAACTTAAGACCATGTCACTCAAAAGTTGAAAATGTTTCGGCCAAATCATCCAAAATATCAATTGTGTTTCAGATTTGACCAAAATATCATCAATGTAGGCTTCAATGTTTCGGCCCAATTGGGGCTGAAACATTCGGTTGATTGCATCCTGAAAATCAGTGCCGGCGTTTTTAAGGCCGAAAGGCATTCGTGTATAACAGTAGAGTCCTTCAGGAGTGATGAAAGAAGTTTTTTCCTCATCCTCAATAGCCATTTGAATCTGATGATATCCTTTATGGGAATCCAAAAAGGACCGGAGAGCATATCCGGTTGTGGCATCTACTAGCTGATCAATGCGTGGAAGTGGAAATGGCTTTTTTGGAATGGCTTTATTAAGTGAAATAAAGTCAATGCATACACGCCACTTTCCACCAGGTTTCAGTACAATAACCGCATTAGCTAACCATTGAGGAAATTGAACTCTACGAATGATGCTTGCTGAAAGAAGATCTTGAACTTCTTTTCTTAGAACATCTTGCTTGGCTGGAGGTAAGATTTGGCGCTTCTGAACAATCGGTTCAGTTTCCGGAGGAATACCAAGACGATGTTCAGAGAAAGAGCGTGGAACCGAACCAAGGTCCGTGGATGACCAAGCAAAGACATGTTCAAATTTTGCAATCAAATCGAGGATTTGAAATTTAAGCCTGGTAGGAAGAGAAGCACTGAGCTGCACCTTTCGGTCAGGATGAGCAGCATTGATTTGAAATTATTCTAAGGTATCAAAAAGTTCTATTCTTTTTGGTTCTGCTTCTGTCGGTAATGGATCTAAAGTTGAATGGGGGACCAAAGAAGCTTGGTAACAAGTCTGAGTTGTCTGAATGTCACCTTTGATGGACCAAGGGCTGGAAGAAGATGGGACAATAAGTTCGTTGCTGAATGTAGAAACTTGTGCTCTCATAGCGTTCAAAGCGAGACGACCAAGAATAATGTTGTAGGCAGTGGGACAATCTACTACTGAAAAGGTAAGTTCTTGCTGCCGAATGTCAGACATGGGACCCCATTCGACTGTTAAATTCACTGTACCCATGCTATAGGTTGTAGTTCTAGAAAAGCCAATTAATGGGATTTTGGTGGTTGTGAGGGCGGAAGATGGTAACTGTATTTGTTGGAAAACTTGATAATATAGAATGTTGGCAGAACTATCGGTATCAACCAGAATATGTTTGACCAAAAACGATCCCACCTGCAAGGACACTACCAGAGGTATGTCATCATTAAGGGGACAAGGGGAATCAGATACCTTCTGCCGTTTATTTTATGTGGCAGAAAGGCAAGGTCTGCCACCGGCGATGACATGGATGACTTTCAGAGCCGTATTAGGCTGAACCGGAGGTTGCTCTGGAGCTGGTGATGGAGGCTGCTGAAGATATTCAGTCAAGGAACCTCTGTTTATGGCCGATTCTAACTCCCATTTTAATGAATAGCATTCTTCTGTGGTGTGGCCTGTGTCTTTATGGAAGTGACAGTACAAATTTGAGTCGGCGTTCAACATTCGGCATCATGGGTCTCGGTGGCCAAAGGATACCCAAACTTTGTACCTTCTGCAAAATTAGAGCACGGGGAGCATTCAAAGGAGTGAAGTTAGGGTTGCGAAACTGTCCGGACCGAGGAGGTTTTGAATTATTATTGTTGTTGTTGTATCGTCTGTTGTTATTATTCCGATATTACTGATGTTGTTGTTCGGTGGGTGCAGACGAATATGTTGTGGTTGAATGTCTTGTGGAGCTGACGGCTGTGAAGTATTATTCTGTTGAGGGGTCTTCGGATTGTGTGGCTGAAGGCCACGATCTTGAGGTGGTTGGTAAATACCATATCCGGAACCTGAACTTGAAGATGAATTATTGTTCTTATTCTTGTTACGGCGATTGAAATGAGGATCTAGCTTCAGAGCTCCCTCTTTCTCCAATTGTCGAAGTTCTACTTTGGAGCGTTCTAACTCTTCTACCCGAATCCACTTGCAAACTTTGGCAAAAAGATCTTGAAGAGTTTGAGGTTGTAAAGTGTTCAACTTAGATGAATAACGACCAGGACGAAGGCCGTTGATGAAGGCTTCAATGTACGTAGCCTCCGTACAATTGTAGACATTGTGGGTTTCCTGGTTAAACCTTTTCTGAAAAGCTGCCAAGGTTTCGTCCTTCCTCTGACGAATATTGTGCAGATGAAGACGAGGTTTCTTCTGCATTCGGCTACTTGCAAAATGCTGCAAAAACAACTTACCGAGCTGGGTGAAAGATGTGATAGAACCGGTGGGAAGGGTGCCAAACCAATCCAAGGCCTGACCCATAAGGGTGATTGGAAAGCAAAGGCATAGAAGCATATCATTAGCTGCATGCATAACCATCAGAGTGGTGTAATGCTTGATGTGAACTTCGGGATCAGTGGAACCATTGTACTTCTCAAAAATGGGAACTTTGAATTTATCCGGAAAAGGAACATCACGATACTCAGGCTTCAATGGATTAGATTCAAAAATGTTCGGCTGCTGAAACTTAGGCAAAATAAGCTGCATCTAATCATACAATTCTTTTATCTTAGCATCAGCTTCCGGAATGGGAGTACTCGTGGTATCAGTTGAAAGCTGTTTCAGAGTTGGAGATTCAAAACGAATCGAAGTTGGTGGCGGTGGAACTGATTTAGCTGGAACCGATAGAGGAGGAGCAACCGGTGGCACAGCAATGTGGACCGAAGGTTGAGGTTTTGTCTGATAAGGAGCTTAAGGAGGAGGAGTGGGAAGATCTTTAGCTCCAAGATCAGTAGAACCAGCTCCTTCAAACTTAGAAGTAGCTTCTGAATCAGAACACTTATGACGAAGGAACTCTTTAAATTCTTCCAAATGAGCAAACATGAAGTCATAATCAGTTTGGGACGCTTAGGACAAATAGGCGAAAGGTCAATCTATTCACGGAAAGTGTTAGAGTCAATACTCTCTTCAGTTGGAAGGTTCTGAGCTGGTTGCTTCCCATGAGCATGACAGTGAGCAGGGCTGTAAGATGCAGACTGTAAAGGCAGATCCTTTAAACGAGGAACCATCGGAGGAATATTGTCAGCCGGATGTGGGCTAACATAACGGTGAGTAGCTTCCCGGCGTGCTTGGCTGGGGCCAGAAGGATGATGTGCAGAAAGGTTGGCAGAGGGAGGAGTAGGACGACGGCTAGTAGTCATGATGAAAAAGTGGAGTGAGTTGAAAAAATACCAAAAAAAGGTGGGCACCAATATGATGTAGTCGAATGGTCCTCCTTAACTTAGCCGAATGATCTTCCTGATAAGTCCTTCGGCAAGTACCTGCAAGAATGGGGGAAATGAGTTTATCCCCCAAAGAAGCTCGGATGCTTAAGTTAGTAGTCTATCCAATGATTAGGTCAAATTCCAAAGCAAAGGGATTAAAAGTACTTACCTTTTTTGGGAGACATTAATTATTTATATAGGAGACAAATCTCTAAATAGTTTAGTAATTTTCCAATGTGGGATTTAGATAATCCCAATGTAAAACCTCTTAGGGATAGATAAGTCATTTAGATAAATAATTAGGCATAAATAATTATATATTTATGCCTATATACACCAGAGTGGCAGAGTTTCATCAACAATCGATGTTGATGAATCATTTCTTATGCTTTTGGTGAATTCAACTCAACAAAAAAGGGTATTTTGAATTTCATTTTTCTTATCTCATTTTAGTCATTAAGTATTTCAATAATCAGATAGGGACCTTCCCAATTTGGAGTGAGTTTCGTGGCCTCCATTTGTCGACCAGTTACTTCGATCTTGCGTAGAACCCAATCTCCGATGTGCAAAGGTCGCCTGCGCACATGTTTGTCGTGGCTCAACTTTGTTTGCTGTTTGTAGGCTTCAAATCGAAGTCTAGCTGTTTTACGTTTTTCTTCCAGCAAATCGAGATCGAGGGCTCGCGCGATGTGATTCCTTTCGACTTCGTAACTCGACACTCGGTGTGTGGGCAGGGCAAGCTCGGCTGGTGCTACGGCTTCTGAGCCATAGACTAAGGCATATGGGGTTTCACCGGTGGGGCCCCTAGTCGAGGTTCGGACTGCCCATAGCATGGGGTTGAGCTCGTCAACCCACTTAGTGGATTTTCCCTCCAAATTTTTCTTTAATACCTTGAGAACCAATTTTTTGGCTGCTTCGGCTTGGCCATTGCCTTGGGGGTGAGCCATAGATGATTTCCAATGTTTAATGTGCAATCTCTCACATTCCGCTGTGAATTTTTGGGAAAATTGTGTCCCATGATCCGTAACGACAGCGCGGGGCACACCAAACCAGCATAGGACAAAATCGTGGAAGAAATTGAGCACGCTTTCTTCTGTGGGATGAACTAAAGGCTTGGCCTCGATCCATTTAGAAAAATAGTCAACGGCTACCACTAGATACACGAAACTATTCCGAGCCTTGGGGAATTTGCCCATCAAATCCATTCCCCACATGTCAAAAGGCCAAGTCGATACCACCGGGGTTTGTGCGATTGAGGGTAAGCGAGGAATATCGCCAAACTTTTGACAACTTTTACATCATTTCACAAAGCAATCGGAATCATGTCGAAGTGTTGGCTAATAATATCCTTGGTGTAGGACTTGCTCAGCTAGGGCTCGGGCCCCTAGATAGCCCACACAAACACCCTCGTGAAGTTCCTCTAGGACGGCCTTGGTCATGGAAGGCGGTATGCATCGTAAAAGCGGCTTCGTGAATGACCATCTATACAGGATGCCCTCCTGGACGAGGTAACGAGCTGCTTGTTTTCGAATCCGTTTTGCCTGATCTGGCGACTCTAGGAGGATCCCCTGGTCGATAAAATCCTTCAGGTCGTCTATCCATGATGTTGGCGCCTCATCGGAAGTGTAGATGTGGTCGCCAGACGAAGTGGATGGGTTGGAGGACACCTCGATGGTGATGTCGAGGGTATTCTCCGTTTCTCCTGAGGCAATCTTCGAAAGCAGGTCAACCTCTTCGTTTTCACTGCGCCGCACTTTTTCTATGACGAAGTATTCAAACCTCTCTGTCAAAACTCGTGTCATCCTGGCATATTCTTTCGAGTTTTCAGAATGAACGGCGTAGTCACCTCGAACCTGATGAACTACAACTCGGGAATCGCTGTGAACTCTCAAAGTTGAGATTCCAGCTTGTAACGCCTATAACATTCCCAAGATAAGAGCTTCGTACTCTGCTTGGTTGTTTGAGACAGCGAAGTTCAGGCGTATGCTTCTTTCTTGCATTTGTTTTGCGATGGGAGAGATTAAGATTAAACCAACCCCGGCTCCATTTTGGTTCATCGCACCATCGACTAGCCAGGCTGTTTCACCGGGGGTTCTCGGCATCGTCCTCGGCGGCGTGTAAGAGATGATGGCGGTATTCGTTGTGTCCATCGCATTAGAAAAGGTAGTTTCAGACAAGAAATCTGCGAGAGCTTGGGCTTTTATGGATGTGCGGGGTGTGAATGTGATGTCATAGCCACAGAGCTCGATAGACCATTTTAGCATTCTGTCTGATTGATCCAACTTATGATATATTTGTCGGAGTGGGGCATTGGTGTACACAGTAATTGCATGCGATTCGAAATAAGCTTGTAGTTTGCGAGCTGCAACAACCAACGCATAAGCTAACTTTTCTATATTAGGGTACCAAGACTCTGGCCCATTAAAAACTTTGCTTACATAATAAACCGGTAGTTGCTTTTTGTCAACTTCCCGGATGAGAACAGAAGCTACAGCTAAGTCTGAAGCAGCTAAGTATATGTATAATACTTCCCCTAATTCTGGTGAACTAGGTAGAGGAGGGTTCATGAGATATTCTCTCAATTTTTCCCATGCCTCTTTACATTCCACAGTCCAAACAAAATTTCGGGCAGCAACCTTCAAGACTTTAAAAAATGGAAGACATCGCTCCGCCGACTTCGATATGAATCACCCTAATGCCGCAATACATATGTTGATGCTTTGCACATCCTTTATGCACCTTGGCTCTCTCAAGTTCATGAGGGCGGTGATTTTCTCGGGGTTGGCTTCGATGCTGCGCTCGGTCATCATAAAACTCAAAAACTTCCTTGACTGCACACCAAATGTGCATTTGGCGGGGTTCAACTTCAGACCATAAGATGAAAGCGTTATGAAAGTTTCCTAAAGATTGGTTAGATGGGATCCGCCTTTGATCATCTGGATAACCATGTCATCCACATAAGCTTCTATATTTCTTCCGAGTTGGGCCTTCAAAACATGATCGATCATTCTCTGGTAGGTCTCCCTTGCGTTCTTTAAGCCAAAAAGCATCACATTATAACAATAGATTCCTCCGGCAGCTCAAAATGAGGTATGGATCTGATCAGGTTCGTGTAGCTTGATCTGGTGGTATCCAGAAAATGCGTCCAAGAAACTGTGCATGCCATACCCGGATGTTGCGTCGACCAATTGGTCTATGCGAGGTAGAGGATAGCAGTCTTTCGGGCAAGCCCTGTTCAAGTCGGTGAAGTCGACGCTCATGCGCCACTTCCCATTAGCTTTCTTCACCATCACCACATTAGCTAGCCAAGTGGGATACTGGACTTCCCTCACGAACTTCACCTTCAGGAGCTTGCCGACCTCTTCTTTCATGCCGGCTTCTTTATCCGACCCAAATCACCTTTGCTTTTATTGCACTGGGATAACCCGCAAATCGATATTCAGCCTATGAAGCGTGACCTTTTCATCCAGTCCGGTCATATCTTCGGTAGTCCAGGCGAAGTTCTCTTGGTGTGCTTTCAAGAACTCTTCAATTGCAACGGCATCGCCTTCTGACATGTCCTTACCAATTTTGACCTTTTGTTCAGGATATTGTGGGTTAATCACGATCTCTTTGTATTATGTCTCAATGGTCGAAACGCTATCGACATCCATGGGTTGCACTCCTAACAAAGGCCGCCTCTTTCTGGCTTTGACGAGATAGGTAAGGAGGCTTTTGGGGTTACTTTGTAGTTCGCCAATGCCAATTGATGTGGGGAATTTGACCCTGACCATGTCGTATTTCGCCTGAAGGGAAGTGCCAAAGATGGCATTATAAGATGAATCGACATCAACTACATGGAACTTGATCATCTCACTCCGCACATTTGGAGGAGTTCCAAGTGAGATCTCGATCTCGATGGTTCCTCTGACCTCGATCTTGTGTGTCGTGAAACCCTCCAATTTTGTGGAACTCGGAGTGAGCTGATTTCTTTTTAACCCCATTTCCTCAAAGCATTTGTAAAACAGGACATTCCTTGATGCTCCTGTATCGACCAGGAGTCTCTTTACTAGGCACTTGTCAATGCTAGGGAAACGAAAGGTGGCCTCAATCACAATAGGGTTGCTTTTTTATTCTATTGTGGAAGCCAATTCTGACCGAGAAAATGTGATAACCTCCTTGTCATTAAAATATTCCGGTACAACAAAGGTAGCCTTAAGCTAGTTGATATGTCGCTTCAGCTGAGTCAAGGAAGGGACTTCGGTGGTGATTACTTCGATCACCCTCTCTTTTCCCTTTTCGGTATCTTTGGAGGCCCCTTGTGCTTTATACTCATTCAGGCTTCCTTCTTGGATTAATCTTTCGATAGCTCTCTTCGATCACCATCTCGCTGTTTCACATTTGCTAAATCGCCACGAGTTTTTGGGATTACTCCAGCTGTGCTGAACTTGTCAAGGAACATCCTCTCTAAACCCGTCCAAGAATCGATGGCATTTCACTTTAGCGACGTAAACCAAGTCAAGGCCTTTTCGGCCAATATGCTGGGGAAAGCTTTGCACAGTAGAGCTTCATCGTTAGTCACCAACCCCATTGCTGATTTGTAGCGACATATGTGCTCTTGAGGTCGACTTTTACCATTTTAAAGTACGAACTAAGGCAGTTTGAGGTTTGGATTCGGAGTAACATCCCTTATCTACTTGGTGAAAGGTCCCAGGTCGACAGATTGCCTCTCCATAGAAGTCCGTGCTCTAGTAGCGGGCTCCGTGTGTCATTCATCCCTGATTCTCTTCGATCCTCTTTGATCGGAATGGCGGTCAGGGGCGCGAGGTGGTAATCGGGATGAATGATGCGACTCGCCAACTTCACTGGGAGCTCGCTTTTGTCTAGAGGTCGGAGCCCCAGATCGACCATGGGGAGGGTTCATCCCATGACTCGCTGCAGTACTTCGCTGGGAGCGTCGTGTACTTTGACCAAGTCGCGTGGCAGTAATGCTACGCTCCCTTGTGGGCTCCCCTTGCGGTCTTTCTGATGTGGGGAATGCTCCTCGCGTTGGTTGTGAGGTGGCCCCTACCGCCGCTTCCGGCGTAGGTATGTTGGTGAATACTGGTGGAGGCAATGTCTGTCTCAGCTCCTCCATCTGGGTTTTCAACCTAAACCAGTCTTCCATTGCCTTCTGTTGTTTGGTTAAACGGTCAAGCTCTTCCCTTAGCTTCTGGACCTCCTGAGTATCTAAGGATCTGGTTTCTTGCGCCCTCCTTGCACTTAATCTGTCTCTTAGATCACAAGAAACAGACTGCGGACCTAACCTTTCAGTCACCGGCCGTCTTGGAGCTGGCGTCACTACTTGTGGTGACGGCGCTCTCGGACGGGACTGTTGGGTCTCTGCATCTGTCATGTGTGTTCTCCGTGATGTAGAATGGTGAGACATTACGTACTCAAACAATGCAGCAAGAGAATATGGAGGAGCAGATGAATCTTAACGCAAAGAAAGAACTTTCACTCCTTTCCCAGTAACAGAACCAATCTGATGTGGTAAAAAATGGATATCGCGTCTCACAGTACTTTTTCCTTCAATAATGATGGCCTTCTTTCCTGAAATTTGGAGGGGCTTTACCCCCGTTTGAACCTCCGATGACAAAGTCAGTAATGTAGATCAAAATGATAAAAAATGCACATAACTGGTCGGAAGAGAAGAGGAAGAAAAAGAGTACTTCTTAATAATTAGAGCTAACTTGTTCCATGAGAAAAATCTTCTATTTACGGGCAAATCTGGGTATGCTTCCGGATTAGCCAATATTGGCACGTGTGGGTTGTATTTACTTGATGTGTTTCCGAGACGCCACGTGTCCAACTTCGCGGACTCTAAATTATAATTCAAAGTAGAGAATTATATCTACTCAAGTGCTTGTGTCAGTGCGGGCGGCGGGTGTCAGGGCTGTCTTGTCAATGTGATTTCAGTCGTGCTCTTTACATTTCATTCACGAGGTCGATGTAAGTCGACATCGCCAAACAACCTTTGCATTTCATCTTCGACATTAAGAGATGGGATCATAATCTTCCCCGCATAGCCATCGAGCTTCCCGATATGCCGAGGTTGCCGAGTTGCGTATATCGACGTTTATACTACCATTACGACGTGTTACACTTATTGACACATCAACTAATTGATACCTTAACCGTTCAAGCTCAGTTGGATTTACTTGTCTTGCCAATCAAACCACGAATCAGCTGATTGGATTCTAAACCATTTTGGGTTTAATTTATAAAATTTTTAAAGTGTAAGTCCAAATTTGTGGAAAAAAAAAAAAAAAACATAATGATGAAAACATAGGCAATTTGTCGCTGCTGCTGTAATTCTTATTTCGTTGTCTACCAACCTCTACTGAGTAGCTGAATTTCGTCAATAATCGATGTTGGTGAATCGTTTCATACAGTTTTGGTGAATTCGAGTCAACCAAAAGGGTATTTTTAATTTTTTTTCTTTTCTCATTTTAATCATTAAGTATTACTATAAATTTTATTTTTCCTACATTCAATCATTCATCTATTGAACATTCTTTTTGTGAATAATTTCTACTTGTTTGAAACATGTGATCATTGTATTACTACTATAACCTAAGGAAACTTCAGAACCATTTTTACAATTATACGCAAGATTTGTTACTAATTGAAATGGTTTTGCATAACAGTTGGATCGTGAACCATTCCTTAAACTAGTTCAATTATTAAGCATAAAATATATTGTAAAAGACCATTGTAAAAATAATGGCTTAGCTTAGTCTGGATGTTCTATCTGGTAAAACTATGAACTAGTCGGTTGGCTTCTTAACCAGTCGAGTTGATGCATTTTAAAAATTTGGGTTTAATTTATAAAGTTTTTAATGTATAAGTCCTCATTTTTATAAAAGAAAAACATAATGATTAAAACCTAGGTAGTTTTTCACTGTCGTTGTAATTCTTATTTCATTGCTTACAAACTTCTATGGAACACCTGAGTTCTATATATAGTCGGTGTCGATGAATCATTTCTTATGCTTTTGGTGAATTAAACTCAACCAAAAAGGGTATTTTGGATTTCTTTTTTTCTTTTCTCATTTTAATCATTAAATATTACTAAAATTTTTATTTTTTCTACATTCAATCGTTCATCTTTAGGACAATTTTCTTTGTTGAATAATTTCTACTTGTTTGAAACATGTAATCATTTCATTACCACTAAATCGTAAGGTCTGAAGCACTTTTGCATTTATACCAATGTTTTCAAAATCGGACCGGTGATCTAACAGGGAAAGTTAGTAGTTCACGATTTAATGATCGGACTGCAATTGAACAGTAATTGGACAAGTGAAGTCATAAATCAAAAAATAAAAAATATTTATTATAAATAATTAATACTCTCTATTTTTTTTTCTTATTGAAAAGAAATTAATTTTTTTATCTATCACTCTAATTTTTTTTTTTTTTTGAATCTACTCTAAAAAAATTATGTATATCTATTGATATTTTATAAAATTAAATAGTATTTTAGTATTTTTAATAAAATGATATATCAATTTATATATATATATATATATATTTTAAAATTATGTTTTATTATATGTGAGAAATAAAATAAAAATGATGTAATATATTATATCTCTTTCTTAAAGAGAAAATGATATATCAATTTATTCTCTTTTACGAACTTCATTCAATATAACTAAATACTTAGAAAAATTCATTTATCGCAATTGTATTTCTCTCTCTCTCTACTTGTAAATGGGACAACAAAGAAATAAGAGAGTAGGAATTGAGTTTAAAATTCAACTATTTTTTTCTCTAATTGATATTATATTTTTGTATCTAAATGTTAGAGCAGGTTCTTTTGAGAATATAATATAATTTAGTTAGTAGCCGTTAAATTTACGATTTAATAAGTTATGAGTTTGTATATTTTTCAATATGGACTCGAATTCAAGATTTATTAGATCATAAGTATGTTGATAAAATTATATTATTTGTTGTGTTATTATCTTTAACTTTTTTCTGCTATTTCAAATAAACTTTCACTTTATGTAAAATGTTTAAAAATTATACTTTATTAAATTCATAACCAATATATAAATTAAAATAGAAATAGAAATTTTAAATTTTTTGAAAAATAATAATGAAATTTATATATGAAATATATGGGGGATTATTTATGAATCTAAGATAAAATCATGCATAAATCTCTCATTTTAAAGAAATAAGATTGTATTATCAACACGGTTATAGATTTAGTAAAGTCTTGAAATTAAAATAATTTTTTTAAAATCTTATAATAATTAAAAATAATTATATGAAAATAAAAAAACAACAAAAAATTAAAACATTAAACATTAAACAATTATATCTTCTTATACATCAAACATCAGTTGTCTAGTGGTAGAATACTACTCTCACGGTACGGAACTGGGTTCGATTCCCGGCTAGTGCATGAGTGAGGATGATTTTTTTAATTTAGTCACTCGATCGGTTCACTTACCAGCTGGCTTTCAACACGGTTTTTAGGGAAAATGGTTTTTGGATATAAATTGAACCGGTCCGATCCTGAAAACCATGATTTATGCACAACATTTGGCATTAATTAATATGGTTTTATGGACCGGTTATATCGTGAACTAATCTTGTTTGATTTTTAAGAAAAACCATTTTGTAGAAAAATCATTGTTAAAATAATGGCGCAATTTAAATCGGCTGGTCCAGCTAGTCAAATCGCGAAATTGGCGGTTGGTTTCTAAACTGTCCAAGTTAATGCATTTTGGAATTTTTGGGTTTATTTATAAAATTTTAAAGTTTATGTCCTAATTTGTAAAGCAAATATAAAACGATGAAAGCCTAAATAATTTATTGCTGTTGTTGCAACTCTTATTTCTTTGTCTATAAATCTCTACGGAACAACTGAGTTCCATCAATAATCAGTGTCGTTCGTCTTTAGAATAGGTGATACATTCAATCGTTCATATTTAGAACAATATTCTTTTTTGAATAATATCTAGTTGTTTGAAACATTTGATAGTTTTATTACCCTATAATCTAAGAAAATTTTTGAAGTGTTTTTGCAATTTTACACAATATTTAGTACTAATTAACATGGTTTTGTGGACATATCAAAAAGTAATAGTTCTGTTTAGAGTGACTAGTCTAGCTGATCAAATCGTGAACTAGCATATTGGCTTCTAAACTAGCCAAGTTGATGCATTTTAAACTTCTGGAGTTAATTTTTAAAATTTTTTAAGAATAAGTCCAAATTGGTGAAAAAAACAAAACATAACAATGAAACCCTATGAAGTTTTCTGCTCTCGTTGCAATTCTTATTTCGTTGTCTATCAATCTCTACAAAATAGTTGAGTTCCATTAGCAGTCAGTGTTAGTGAATCGTTTCTTATACTTTTGGTCAATTCAACTCAACCACAAAGGATATTTTGAATTTCTTTCTTCTTTTTTTTTTTTTTTTCATTTTAATCATTAAGTATTACCATAATTTTTTTTCTATATTTAGTAATTCATCTTTAGAACAATTTTCTTTTTTGAGTAATTTTTACTTGTTTAAATCATCTGGTAATTGCATTACCACTAAAAAAATAAGGAAGCTTTTGAACTATTTTTTATAATTATAGACAACATTTGCTACTAATTAAAATGGTTTTGCAGACTTGTCGGATCGTGAGTCGTTCCTTAAATTGGTTTGATTTTTAAGCAAAAAAACATATTGTAAAAATAGTGGCTTGGTTTAGACCAATTAGTCCTTTTAGTTAAACTGTGAACCAGTTAGTTGTCTTCTTGACCAGCCGAGTTGATGCATTTTAAAATTTGGGGTTAATTTGTAAAATTTTCAAAATTTCAAATTATAAGTCATAATTTGTAGGAAAAAAATAAAACATAATGATGAAAACCTAGGCAGTTTGCTGCTACTGTTGTAATTCTTATTTTGTTGTCTACTAACCTCTATGGAATAGTTGAGTTTGATCAACAATCGGTGTTGGTGAAAATTACAATAATACTTAATGATTAAAATGAGAAAAGGAAAAATAAATTGAAAATACCCTTTTTGGTTGAGTTGAATTTAACAAAAGCATAAGAAATGATTAACCGGCACTAATTGTTGATGGAACTCAGCTATTCGGTAGTGTTTAATAGAAAACGAATAAGAATCACTACAAAAAAAGAGGTTTTTTACGACAGGATTATATACGACTGCCTTTAAACCCTCGTTTATAATGAATTTTATACGACGGTTAGAGTGGACCGTCGTATATAAGTAGGAGTATATACAACGGTCCTTGAACCCTTGTTTATGACACACTTTATACGACGGTTCGAATAGACCATCGTATATAGTTAGAGTTTATACGATAGCTAGAATAGATCGTCGTATATAATTGGACTTTATACGACAGTCATTCAACACTCGTTTATAAATTATTTTAAATGTCTGTCTTAATTGACGGTCGTATATACTTTCAATATAAAATAATTATTTTTTTTCATTATTTTAATATATTAATATCTTATTAATATAAATATATAATTAAAAATATGACATATAAAATTATTAAATTTTAAAGTTACTTTTTTTTTTATAAATTTTTTTAATATTATAGAAATAAGTATACTTATATATGATTGTTTGAATTTTAAATATAAATTTAATTTTTAATTTTTTTTAAACTTAAAATTTAATGTAATTTTATTATAATTCTTAATATTTTAAAAGCATAAAATAAAATAAAGTTTTATTTTTTTCAAAATAAAGTTTTATCTTAGAATAAAGGAATTGTTAAAAAATTAAATTTTATTTCTGGTAATTAATTGTTA
>JAXGGT010017264.1:0-17307 GCA_035583425.1 Marsdenia floribunda
ATATATATATATATTATGTGCTTTGATATATCCAATCACAATTATAAGAATGTCTATATAACATCTCTGAGTATCTTCATTTTCTTTTTCTAAACATTATAATAAAAATATATTTCTAACAATAAAGGACTAATAAACATGTAAAACGTTTTTAATTTTATAATAAAATGATCAAATAAAAAGAAAAAAGAAAACCATTTTTTTTTTCATGCAATTATTATTGTTTTTAATTTTATATTTTTAATAACACAAATGTAATTACTCTCTCAAACTACATTATTTTTTTTATTATAATATTTTAACAATCTATAAAATAAATAAAAATTTATAAAGAGAAATGATAAACTGTCTCACTAATGAAGAAGAGACTATTGTGCTTAATTAATTAATTAGAAAATAGTTTGATTAAAATTGACATAGGCTAGCTATTTCATTAATAGCACCAAAAATGTATATAATTAAGTAGCACTGTATGTGTATACGTTATATTTTTTTTTTTTGTTAGGGTTGGGTTTTACTTTGAATAAAAACCACACACAGTTCCTGAAACAGCTACAACAAGTGAAAAAGGGAGTACCCTTTTGTTCTTTTGATCAGAAAACCCAAACCTAAATCACACTCAGAGGTAAGGTCCAAGAAGTTTGGCTTTTACAGGAATGTGTTTTTATGGCAAAGGTAAAGACTATAGATAGATGCTACATTCATATACAGCTTCAAGTTTCTGATCTCGGGTTTTTTGTTTGCTGTCTTAATCACAATTGACTTGGAAAAAGTTTTGGACTGCTTTATTTCTAGATATTCTTAGTGGAATGACCTATTGAAGACAAGTTTATTTCTATATTATTATTTAAAAATTAATAAATAAATAAGAAAGAAAGAAAAAGAAGAGAGTGACAGTAATATTTATTGGTTAATCTATTAATTTTTATTTCCAATGCTTTACAAAGTACACAAATTGGAGAACAGAAAATGTGGGTTAATACATAAAACTTTTATTTATAAATATAACTATTGGTTTTGAGTTCACTGTCGATAAAAAGTCTACAAATTAAAATATATATATATATATATATATATACTAATCTTATAAAATAATAATCAATGGAAAAATTCTCGGTTCAATTTTACATTTTGTTTTTCGTTTCTCCAACTAAGTCCTAAATCTTTCATTTTGCTTAATTTGATATCTTATACGTTTTCCCATCGTCTCCATTCCGATCAATTTTTTTTTTTTTTTTTTTATATATAATTCCAACAACTTCCAAAATGAAAACCTCTTTAGTACAATTTTTTGAAGGGTATTTTAGATATTTCAAAATTTTTCTCTAGTTCTTTAATAAAATAATGAATAAAAATTGAGGAAAAAAAATAGGAGGAAACTGGAATACACGCCAAGGAAGATATTGTTAGAATTGAGACGAAATTGAAAGAGAAGAGATAGAACGAAAACAGAGACTAGGGTTTCATTAAAACGAATAATGAATAACAAGAGAGAAATAAAAGTACATATAGCAAACAATGTAAAAAGACTAAAAAGACTATTCTACCCTTATGAGGAATAATAAATAACAAAATTAATATATACTCTGACATCCCCCTCAAACTCACAATGCGGCTTCAAGGAGTATCGAGAGTTTGTCAACAAAGAAGAAGAACTTAAGCGGAAAGAAGATAAATCGACACTCGATGTAGCTATACTTGGAACTCGCAGCTCGTCCAAGACATATAATCCACCCTGTCTACTGCCTGTTCCAATCAGTCTTCGAAATTGAGGATCTTGCAGTGTTATCAGAATTCAGACCTGATGAAGATGGAGTGGACATAGCATATGGCTGTGATAATGGCTTTGAAATGAGGAACTGTTGAAATTGCTCTACAAGAGACGTCATTTGAGGATCTAAAGGTGATGCCACTTCAGGTACAGTAGCTATAGTATTAGATTGTGGTGGCCTATAAGATCGCTGCTAAGCCTGTGTACGCCAATGTGGTGGAGATGGCAGTAGATGCCACTGAGGACGCCATTAACCCTGTGTTGGTGAACACTATAAGAAAATTGAAGATCCGCGACGGCCAGTCCTTTCGTAAATCGGTATTTGCGAGGGCTTTGCAAGGGGACTGATCGTCGCTAAAATCCTTGTCGTAAATTATGAGGGCAAACTCTAGCCGTCACACTTTTCGATGGATTTGCGAAGGCTATTTATTTTGGTCAAAATGGTCAAATTGCAACGACTTTGCGAAGGCAATTTTTTAAGCACAGCCGTCACTAATTGCGAGGGATTAGCGAGAGCATTCGTACATGAGACATCATTGGCCTCGCAAAGCCCTCGCTGATTGTGACGGATTTGCGAGGGCCTGATCCCTCATGTTCGAGGTGAATATGCAGTCAATTCAGAAAATCTTAAGAAGTATGCGAAGTGCGCCCAAACAATGAAAATCGAGTTTGAACACTTCAACATTGAGAAAATTCATTGAAGTCAAAATGAGCAAGCCGATGTGCTTTCTAAAATCACCTCCGGGAAGGTCGATAATACCCTTGGAATTTCCATCGAGGTATCTCCCACTCTGATTACCTCACCAGGCTATTGCATGTGCACAACCGGCAAAGAAGCTAAGTCTTGGATGGATAATATCAAGGACTTCATTGAACAAAGGATCCTCCCACAATAACCAGACCGGGCAAAGTAGATACGGAGACAGGTAGCCCAATATATCATCCATGAAAGCATCTTTTACCTTCAATCCTTCACCAAGCCCCTGTTGAGATGTATTCTGCCTTTGATGACCAATGTCGTTTTGGAAGAACTCCATGAAGGAGTCTATGGCAGACATCCAAGGGCCCGAGCTTTGGTTGAACGGGTTATACACCAAGGTTATTATTGGCCAACACTTCGATAAGATGCCGATCCTTTTGTGAAACGCTACAAAAGCTGTCAGAAATTTGGCGATATCCCACGGTTGCCATCTATTGAACAGACTCCAGTGATCCCTACATGGCCTTTTGATATGTGGGGTATGGACCTAATGGGCAAGTTTCCAAGGGCTAGAAATGGATTTGAATATTTGGCAGTGGCTATTGACTATTTCTACAAATGGATCGAGGCTAATCCCTAGGTACACCCCACGGAGGAAAACACTCTAAATTTCTTCCATGATTTCATCTTATGTCGATTTGGGGTGCCTTGCGCAGTGGTTAAAGATCATGACACATAATTTTCCAGAAAATTTACCGCGGAGTGTGAAAGATTGCACATTAAGCATTGGAAATTGTCCGTAGCTCACCCTCAAGGGAACGATCAAGCCGAAGCTGCCACAAATTGGTTCTCAAGGCCTTGAAAAAGAACTTAGCGGGCAAGTCCAATAAATGGGTAGACGAATTGAACCCTGTGCTTTGGGTAGTCGGACCTCGACTAGGGGCTCCACCGGAGAGACTCCCTACTCATTAGTCTATGACTCAGAGGCAGTCGCACCAGCCGAGCTCGTCCTGCCCACATATAGAGTGGCAAACTACGACAAAGAGAAAAATCATAGCACGAGGATAGTTGACCTCGACTTACTGGAAGAAAAATGAAAAATTGCCAGACTTCTAATGGAAGCTTACAAACACCAAACGAAGTCGAGCCACGACAAAATATTCGTTGGCGGCCTTTGCAAATCGGAGACTAGGTCCTGCGAAAGATTGAAGTAACAGATCGACAAATGGAAGTTACTAAGCTTCCTCCGAACTAGGAAGGACCCTGCTTGATTACAAGCGAAGTACGACCAAGAACATTTCGATTGTCTAAGGAGGACAGAATGATTTTGCCTAATCCCTGGCACTCCGACCACCTCAAAAAATATTCTGTGTAAATAAACTTACCAAAACATATTTTGTACTTCGAGTGAATAAGAACCTCGATTACATTTACAATGTTAATAAAATGGTCGAAGTAAGACACTTGTTAACTCAATTTTAAATGCCCATTACACTTATTGAAGTATGATACTTTGAATGTTTTGTGTAATTGACATTATCCGTTATTTAAGGTCGAATCGATTTTTCTATTATGATGAGCATCATTTATATATTTTGCTTATTAAACAAATGACAAAAGAAAACATACGAAATAACATTAAGTATGAGAGAGCTCTTATACTTGACCAAATATCATTTCATTCATTGGAAGAAAAAATTACAGAAGTCCCTAATCTAGTACATCATATTAAAAATAAAATGATTAAGCTGTTGACGCAGGAGGCAAGTTGGTTGGCAGAGTGGGAGTTACAATGCCAACAACCTCTATAGAAGCGACAAGGGCAGGGCCTATCGAAGTTCCCTCCTCAGCAATAGTGTCAACAGTAGAGATAACCGAAACCTCGACAGTCGAAGTACCAACTACCTCGACATTGGAGGTTGCCCAATTATGTCCTAAGGAGAGACCTCTTCGGACCCTGCAGGTAATGCATTGTCGACCATATTGAAGAACGTAGGTACTGAAGTAGTAGGCGAGATCCAGAGCTCATCTTTGTTCTCCGCGTCCATCTCTTGAATCCTTTTCAGCTCTACATCAGAGAAAGGGACAAAGTCAGCACCAGCCCTAGCCTCCTTGCTAGCAAAGAACGACTCATAAGCATTGATCAGCGGTGTCTTATCTTTGACATAATAGTGCAGCTGTCTGACCATATGATCCTACCCTTCCTTAAGGTAGCCATAGGACAAGGAGATAATAGCATCCTTGTACTCCTCAAATTCTTGGAAAACCCCGGATAAGATTCTCCGTATACTCCTTTGACTTGAGGAAGTCTACCTCTTTCGACAACAACTCTACCTTGGCCGTCGCCGAAGACTTCGCTGCCTTTAGATCCTTATTAACATCCTCAAGACCAAATGCCTTGGTGGACAACACCTCGAATTAGCGGCATGAGCTGTCTTCTCCTTATTGCGGGTAGCAATGGCCGACTCCGCCTCTTTGGCCTTTTTCTTTGCCTTTGCCTCTTTCTCTTTCACCCTAGCCTCTAACTCATCAATTCAAGTTTGGGTTTGGGCATATTTCCTCTCTAAGTCCAAAGCGTATTTCTTAGAGGAGTCAGAGGAAGCCGCCTCAATAGCAATCTGTGAGTAATGGGACATGGCCTAAAAAACAACCAAATAATAGTGAGCAGTGTACATAATAATATCTTATACTTCGATGGAAAGATATATACCCAGGCAAAATAAGCTCCACCCCAGTTGACAGATTCTTACACCGACATGTTAACAATGGTCTTGTTGTAATCCGGATCCATGCTCCACCGGACAGAGATAATGCCCAAATGAGGGGCAGCATTCGAAGTACTCATATACAATTAGAAAATAATGCATTTAACATTAAATATATCAACATTTATCACAAAATAATCTATCTAGGAAAGGACAACGAGTAAAATGCCCGACAGAAATGCATTGGAAATATTACCGAAAAGGAATTACTGAAAAGAGTTGCGGAAACTCCTCAGTTGTAATCTTCTCATGCCGCCTCCGAGCTTACTCCTCGAAACCACCACATGTATTCCTCCTCAAGTTCCGAAGATTGTTCGATCTAGAATGGTTCCAATATTCATAAGTTCGTTGAAGAATGGATTTGAAGAGTCACAGAACACGCAGCGGGGGCCATTTTTTGTTTGACTTTGGAGGATGAAAACAAGATGTTGTTGCATGCCATAAGGTCCGGAACTGAGTGGACTCGGCATGACTCGGCTTTGGCTTTATACCATTTGACCCTACTGAGTACTAATAGGATGAAAATGATTAAGCTGGGAGCCATCTCGGTGCTGTTAGGGATGCTGAGGAGCGGTGATTTGGGGGGGCGGGCATTTTTGGTAGTGTGCAACTTGGTCGTGTGTCTGAAGGGATGGTCATCTTTGCTAGACAATAATGTCGTGGAATGCCTAGTAGGGATTTTGTGGGAAAGGTTGAGTAAGTCTGACTCATTATCCGAGTAGACTCGAGAGTACACGATGGCTAAATTGTACTCACTGAGTCACAGGAGCATGAGGTTCAAGGCGTTAGCGAGGCAAGTGAGAGCCAGTGAAGTGTTGAAAATGGTAGTGGAGGGCGGAAGCCAGCGGGCTAAGGAGAAAGAAAAGACGATTTGGGAGATTCTGAGAGAGAGGGACGAGTAGGAGGAGGTAGATTGGGAAGGCGTGTTCGAAGGCGGAGGGAGCTTGACTCGAATTGAAGATCAAAAAAAAAAAAAAGAATCGAATTTCTATAACAGAGTTGCTTTATTGCATCAAAATTATTGTTCAAACCTTGATGTATTTAAAATTGAAGATTCTGCATGAATATCAAAATTACACAACAATAGAAAGAAAGCAAACAAAAAAAAAAAAAAATGCATTAGTGATGCACAAAACTCAGGCCAAATTCTTTGAGATCAATTCATCTTTCACAACCTGTCATTTAAGATTTATCCAATGTCAACAACAATATAAAACCTCGTAAACATCATAATTATATATATATACACATAACACATATATAAGCAAAACAAACCTTCAATATCTTGTTCAAACTTTCAGGATTTAAGTAAGTTGTAACTCGAATTTTCTCATTTCCATACATTCCTCAACTTGTAGTTGAGTTTTAACAATTAATTAAAGATTTACATTTACATATATACAGTACTTTGCTCGTAAACAAATCGTATATACCTGCACAGCGTAAACCTCATAATTCATGCTACACCATTCTAAGGCCTTCTGGGCATAGAACTTAGTTGTGTACATAAGCAAGGCTTCCTCAAAATCCTTTTGATAATACTTCAGTGTACGTTCAGCCATCGAATCTAAACGAATAACTCAATTAGAAGTAATGAAGTGGGGATCACAAGTGTTGTACTCTGATTGAAATATTCATCCGACCTTGACGAAGTATAACGACCATTACTATGACACGAAGTACACAACCCGACTCATGTGAGCGGGAGCGGGCTGTAGAGGCCAATCACCATAAATATACAGATTGACTCGACTTATAATCAAACCTACTCCGATAACATCATTCGAATTAAAGGAGGCGTATCTGATACAATTGGTTTGACTTGACAGGCCTAACACACACCGCCTGACACCCACCAAGTGGCTCAAGGATTTCCTATTTTGAAGAGCAATTTGGAGTCCATTAGTGGGGCACTTGGCACCATAACATTAAACCAAGGAAGTGCAAATGGACACATGTCAAGGGGCACAAATCACGAGACATAACCAAATGTGGCTATAAAAGGCAGACTCCTTCTCGGTGAGAAAGTTCAGCTCTTATCAAGGCAAAAATTCCTTTCCTTTATTTCTACGCGCAAAAACCTTACTTTTATATATTTTATCTCTCTCTTCACGATGCTAACTTGATCGTCGGAGGATTATACGGGGAGGAAGTCCCCTGCCATTTCTTTTTCAAGAAATTGTTCCGTCCAAAAAAAGGTGCTCCAAGAATTGATATTAGTATTATCTTGATCATTACTCTCATTTTCTGATGTAAAACAATGGTTAAGTTTTTTACCACATCA
Organism: Marsdenia floribunda; assembly: GCA_035583425.1. Classification (NCBI taxonomy): domain Eukaryota; kingdom Viridiplantae; phylum Streptophyta; class Magnoliopsida; order Gentianales; family Apocynaceae; genus Marsdenia; species Marsdenia floribunda. The sequence continues at coordinate 7,521 of JAXGGT010017264.1, forward strand.
GACTCGTATACATCCACTGCATTTTTCACTAGTACCTGATCTATTTCTTGCCCATTACGTTCTTGATTATTCTACACAATTAAAAGGGTACATAATATATATATATATATATAGGGCAATTTTTTTTGATGAATTCTTCAAACTGTATAATTAAAAATTAATACCTTCCATATCAGAGCATGTCTCACTTGATCATTCATTTCACCATAGACTTGGGATCACGATTACAACAGACCCGTGAAACATTTGTATGTAAAAAAAAAAAAAAAAAACCAAGTTTAAATACTAGAGTTGTAAACAAGCCGAGCCGAACCGAACATTGAATGTTTGAGTTCGGTTCGTTTAATTTTCGAGCACTGCTCGAGTAAGCTCGTTTAATGTTCCGAGCATAAAATTTTGTTTGAGTTCATTTGATTATTTGTTCGAATAGTTCAAAAATTGTTTGAGTTCAACTCGTTTAATTTTTTTTAAAAAATTAAAAAATTTAATTATAAATAATAAAAATATCAAAACATACAAATTAACCTTAATAGTACACAATTAAGGTTAATATAAAAGAAAGGAAAGAAAGAAAGGGAAACTCTAACCTTAACCTATAAATTATAAAAATATAATATTTATATATAATAATTTATATAATATATAAATATGAAAATTTGTTTACGAACAATCCAGCGTTCGCGAACACTATTCGAGTTCGCTCAAAAAATAATCGAGCTTAATAAAATATTCGAACTCGGTTGGTTTAATAAACAAACGAATCTTAATCAAGTATAAACAAGACGTACTTTGTTCACGAACAGCTCGATTCGTTAACAGTTCTATTAAATATTGATAACTAACCAATTTATAGAAAGCCAAGTGACTTGCTTCTTCAAGAGAAGGTCACGATCCGCCAAAGTGCATATTAAGCTGACGCAGTCAGTATGAAAGCCATATCCGGAATAATTCATACCTATTCCACATCTTCACTAACTCTTCCGACAGAGTTTCTCCATTTTTCTATCGTAGTCGAACTAACACCTATAATCATAATTTAATCGATCATTGTTCCATCTCTAACTTTAATCACAGATATAATAAAAGCAACTTATCTCAGAATATATGTAAAGTTCAAGCTCGTTATGATATTCTTCGTATAATGCCTCATTAACTTCGTTAGGGGTCCAACAGTCATCATTTCAGAGACAATTCTAGAAATCAATATTTTTTGGACCAGTCGGACAATGAACGGGTCCCAAAAATGGTTCGGTTTTATGCTAAAAACCGTTTATTCAAAAAACCGTGTTAAAAAGTGTAAACCGTTTTGGACTAGCCGATTGGATCGGTTAGACAGTGAATCGGCTGATTGAAACTTGAGCCGACCGAGTTGATTCATTTTGAATGTTTGGGAGGGTTAAAGCCGAGTTTAGAGTGAGGCTTCTGCTCTTCAATGTCTCCACTATACCTTCTTAATCTTATATGTGTATCAACATACTTCTTTACCTAGATTCTGGAACGAAGAACGTAGACTTTCAAAATTAGAATGCTTGTTGGTTCAGAACTTTGAAAACAATAAAATTTGCGTGAAGTGAAATATACGTCAAAAAAAAAAAAAAAAAAAAAAACTCTCTAAGGATTTGAGTTATTTCGTTTAGTAGACACTTGGCTATATATACAACATTGAGAGCGCAGTAAACCGAAAGAAAGTTAATTTCATGCGAATTAAAAAAAAATTAATTAATTAATTAATTATGTTCTCAAAATATCCAGCTCGAACCCAAACCTAACCCATACTTAACTTTAAATATCTTCTCTCTTTATAAGATTTTTAAATTATATGGTCTCAAAATTAAATCTAAATTTTAATTAAATTAGTCTAAAATAATATAATAAATATTATTCTAAAATTTTAATGTAATTTTTTTTTTAATATTTTTTATTAGGTTGTTAACAAGTTTAAAAATATTTAGATCTCATTCTAAATATTATTCTAAAAGGACCCCAAGAAAATTTATATAAAAGTTGGTTCGTCTTTTTATTGATATCGTTCTCAACTTAAAAAAATTTAAATTAATTTATACTTAAGTTCATAGTAGTAAAAATACAATACACATTAACATAATTAATGTAGAAATTAAATAATACATACAAATTTTTTGAACTATATAGTAAAATGTTTATCATCTCGAATACCATTTAGTGGTTTCTTTTCTTATTGTTGTTCAAATAATTCATACTCACTTAGACTCGCTTTAAATAAAATTATGTTGATACTTAAAATTATTGCAAAAAACAAAAACAATAATTAAATAAAATTTTATTAAGAATAAAATTAACTTTTAAATCCTTAAAAAATAAATTATGACAAAAATTAATCTTTATCGTGGGTTATATACAAATTATATGGGCTTTCAATTCTTCAAAAAATTGTGAAGTTGGTAACAGCATCACTTATGATCCGAAAAGTCATGAGTTCGAAACACGATAAAAGTAATAACCCTATAGATTTTAATTTAATTAGATTGTCGTTGAGTTTAAGCAGTTACAACCGAATCTTTTAGAATTCAAATATGAAAGATGATGGTATTAGGCATGTAATCAGTAATTTCAATTTGAACAAAAATGACTTGAAATAAATTATGAATTTTAAATACGCGACCTAGAAAAAAAAATGAAAAATTTATAATTAGAATTCTATATTAATTTTGAAAGATATCTAACAAATAATAAATATCCAATGGCTTGAAAATAATTTATAGAAAGTAAATGTACAAATTTATTGGAATAATTGTCATTAATAATAACTCATTTGAAAAGGAAAAAAAAAAAAAAAAAATTTATTTGTGACAAAAAAATGAGATAGGATATTCAAGATAAATTTTTTTTAAAAAAAATTAATACTTTTTTTATCATTTATTCTCGTTAAAGTAAAATATAAAAAAAAAATTAAAGAATTTAATGATAAAATAAAAAGGAAAAATAAATCTATGAGGAGATAAAAAAAAAAAATTTATAACAAAAATTAGAAAATTATCAACACATAATAAAATTATGAAAAAATAATAAATAAATAAATATTACAAAACATGCCTTTTTTTTTTTTGGGGGGGGGGGGGGCGGGTAAGATATTACAAAACATGTCATTTAAAAAAAAAAAAAAAACCTATAGTATATAATCTGATATATAATATAAGATATGATATCGAAAAGAATATAAAGAATCCCAGTCGGGAAGAACAAAGTCATACAAGTGGAATAACGCTAATGGTTTCCGAGCCCAATGGGCTTTTATGATTTTAACAGAGAAGGTCCAATTCTGTTCTCGCCTCACGCTTTTAAACATTGAGTCCATAACATTTTTTTTTTTTTTTTTTTTTTAATTTTTAAGATCTCAAACTATTTTATGATTGGACAATAAAGTCCTTTTTGACTGATTCTGTTAGGAAAATTTGTAGATTTGGCCCCCAATCTTTCGATTATTGGTGAATTTGTTCTCTAATATTTATGGGTTTGGTGTGGTTAGTCTTTTTTTAGTAGGTCTCTAATGTATAATAAGTTGGTGCATTTAGTCATTTTTTTCACAAAATCTTTGTTTGGACAAAGTTATAAATATTAGGGATTAAATTCACCAATAAAAAACAAGATTGAACACAAAATCCACAAATTTTCCTAAGAGAATCCATAAAAAATGACTTTATTATCCAATCATAAAATAGTTTGGAACCTTAAAAGTAAAAAAGAAAAAAAAAAGGACAAAAATGGTCAAAAATAAATTTGTTTGGGACTAAATCCACAAATTATTCTTTCTTTTTAACAAAAAAATTGAGAATATTATATTGATAGAGTTTATATATATATAGTAAAAAAATTATATTGATAGGTATAATATTAAATAATTATATTTCGGTAAAATTATATCTCATATCTTATTATTTTTACAAAAAAAAAAAAAAAGTTTAATAATTTTTGAATATTAATATTAATCAAATTTAATCCTTGATACAAAGATATATTCCGACACGAAATTCATCAAAATTGTTCTTTTTTTTTAATCTAAAAGAAACATTAATTTGGTTTAATTGTACTAAATTTTTAAACTTTATAAGTGCAATTGGTTCAATTAATATATATATATATATATATATATATATATAGTATAAAATTGTTAAAAATTATAAAATTTGAGGGACAAAGTAATATTTAAGCCTTAAATGAAATTCAATTAGTTTAAAATAATTCTAACTGAAAAGTGGTTATATGAAAGTAAATTAATTTTTTTTTTAAAAAAAAATTAAAATTATTATATCTTAAATAAATTATACAGTAATTAAATAATTGAACAAATTTAATAAAAGTAAAAGGTGCCTCACAATTTAATAATAATAATACGAATACATTTCATTACAAATAAAATATATAATAATCGAATAATAAAAAGTTTTGTAAACAAATTTGAAAATAAATTATTATCAAAACTAGTTCTTCACGGAGGCAAAGCTTGGCACGTAAAGAAGATACTGAAAAATTCCACTTAACCGACTGTCAAACTCCCACATCTTCCTGAGAGTTCGCACCTCAAGATTTTTTTTTTTTTTTTTTTTTTGCCTTTGGTTTAACCGCTCGGTATCCAATAGCTACTTTCGACTAATTTGGAATCGAGTCGCGTCGGACCTTTATTCAGGAGGAAGCTTTCACTAACACATATTTCTCCATACACAAGATTCAAACTCGATACCTTACTTAAGGGGAACCAAACTCCTTCCATTTAAGCCAACGGGTTGTTGGTAGTTCATACTTTAAGATTATAAGCAAATAGACTTCTTCTTTTATTAGGAACTTTAAATAAAATTTCTCCATTTTCGAAAGCTATTATCTCAAAATTCGCTATCATGAATGTTATTTCCATTTTCAAAAATTAAACTTAGGAGCATTAATAATAATATTGTGAATTTTAATCCAATTGTGTTGATCTTGAACAGTTACGACCGAATTTTTCAAAGTTCATACATTGAAGATGACATTTGGAAGAGTAACATCAATTTGAACAAAAGATAGAAGGCCATGAATGTTGGCAATATGCATGTTCATATGCACCTAAAACTGTTCTTGACAACCGTCAAAAGAGTATTGTGGGTGTGGTAGAAAATTTAAGTCCTCCGTCTTAATATTGAAAGACAATATTAGTTTTTCACACGAACTAAAATCTAGTTGCAAATAAATATTTGCATTATCTTGTCACTACAAGACGATTGGAAAAACAATGAGGATTATAATAATGTTTGATTTCATGTATTTTTAAGAATATGCAGCATGATCGAAAACCCAGATTAAGTATTTTAAATTCATTGTATTCTTTTTCGTCTACCAAAATATAGCACAATATTCTTTTAACTATGGGTTAAAAAATAATGTGTAAACAAAAAATATATTTCCTAATTTGGAAATGTCTATTGTCATATCGTTCCTTTAATATCATGAGATGTATATCTTTGAAATATTTCGTTGAAATTAAATCCTTCCAACTTTTGCAAATTCTTCATTACTCACCATACTTTTGCTAAACTGAGTAAGAATTTTCTTAGATAGTGATAGTGATGTTGTTGGTGATAGACATGGTGTAGGCGTTACGAAAGTATAGGTGAGTATGGTTTTAAACCCGCAATTTCATTTAAATCAAGAAAGCAATTTATCAACTCACATGCACTTTAGGGTCTGAATTATAATTTCCTAACAAAGTATTAAACTCTTACAACAAATTAGTCAAATAAACAGTTATGTTATTTTATATACCAATAAATTTAATTAATTTTTTAAATTAATACTAATTATTATATATATATATATATATAAACATTATAATTTTATAAAAATAAAAATTCAAAACATTTTTAATATTTAACAAAATTATAATATTTATTCAAATAAGGTTAACGAAAGATAATAACATATTTCTTATTTTTATTAATATTTTAGATAACTTATAATATATTAAAAAATTCTATATTTTTATAAATTATAAAATATTAATAAAAAGAATTTTTTTTTTTTTTCTTTTATAACCTAATTATACATATTTCTTTCATATATAAGTATACTTACTTCTGAGCCCCAACAATAAGGCTGGAACTAGAATGCATAATAAAACTCGGATTCAAAATCTTCCCGTTTTTTTTTATATATTTTATAAAATATTCCCCCAAAAAAACAAATCAACAAAAAAAAAAAAAAAAAAAAAAAAAAAACGAAAAAGCAAAGAATACCTTGTTCTTGTATGTTCATTACCTTCAATGTTAATATTCGTGTCAATTTACTTATTTATTAACTCTTAGAATACTGACCATAATTATTAGATTTTGAGACCATTTCAAAATCTAAGTTTGTATTTCAACCAACCCTAAGTTTGTATTTTGAGACATTTTTAATGTAATTTATTTAAAAAAAAAGAAATGAAAAAGGTTTCATGTGACTTTTAGAATCAGAGTCATGGAAATATTTGACGAAGGCATTATAGATTTTATTCTCTCTTTTTTTTTACCATTCTCTAAAATGCCATAAAGAATGAGAATCTCACTATTGAAGTTTATTTTTGCATTTTAATAAATAAAAAATAAAAAATAAAATAAAATGCATGGTCCTACCATACGTTTAAATATGGATTCTGAATTTTACCAAGATGATTTTTTTTTTTTTTTATTAAAATAAAATTTTGAGTAAATTTTAATATGTTTTATGAACTACATTTTGTACTCTTTTATTTTTTTTCTTTTCTTCTTCTTAGTATAAACTACGAAAAAAAAAAAAAAAAAAACATTTCATACATTTCAAAAGAATTACCAAAAATATATTTACTATTAAATTTTAAAAAATCGTAAATGTTTAAGGAAAATTAGCTATATATATCTATATATCACAAATAAAAATACAATGCATATATTTATTTAGATTTGCCCACTATATAATATATATTATATATACCAAAGTCACTATAAGACAAAAAGAAATCAATCTTTAAAGAAAAATTAATCAATTTAGTCATTAATTTCTTTCCATTATTAAACATTTTGGAAACATAATTATATATATATATATACAAAATCATAAAAGATACATTAAATTTTCTAAGCGTCATGCCACGTCATGTCATTTTCGTCATTAGATTCCACAAAATATTGTAATAAATATTTTCTATTGGATTTTGTTTGGAACTTTTTTATTTTTATTTTTTTTATTATTATTTAAAATTAATATTTTCTTTTGTGAAATTCAAGCTCAAGAATCTCACTGTAGGAGTCTATATATCCTGTTTTAGTCTTAGGTTGTTATTTCTAATTGAATTCCCCCACTTTCACTTTTATTCTTTTATAATATATATATATATACATATATATATATATATGTATATATATTTCCACAAAGTCTCCCCAATCCCACTATATATATTCAGTTTTTAATAATGGTTTCTATGAAAATTCTGGTCAACATCAAGAATAGATTTGCTCCCATTACTTTATATTATCTCTTAAAGAATGTTTCTAGATCGATGTGGTATGATTATTGCTGATGCAATATGTATAACCTTTAGTAATTTAAATTAAATTATTATTATTATATATGCACACTTGTGTTTTATTATTATTATTTTTTATTGTTATATTTTTATTATTATTTTTTTTTTTTACGTTTAATATAATTTGAATTTATGATTTTTTGTGATTATAGATAAAACTGCTACTACAAAAACAATCACTTATTGTCGTTGATTTTGATTATTTTTATATTTTTGTGCTAATAACATTTTAAGGTTAAATAATAATTTTAAGATAAATTTAATATATGTGCATTTATGTATAGGAGGTGAACTCAAACTCGATTTAATTAATGAGTATGTAATTAACCTAATACAATAATTTCATTAAAAAAAAAAATTAAATGAGTAATTGCTTAATATACTTGTTAAGTTAAATGATATTTGTTCGTGTTATATATTTATTCAAATTAACTCTTAACTAGTTAACAATTATCATTAATTCGATCAAATAAAATAGCACTATTAAAAGAATAAAAAAAATTTGCAATAATAATATTAAGACTTTGAGTTTTTTTTTTTTTTTTTTTTCTTATTTTTAAATAATTGTTTAATTAATGTTAGTATTTTGTTTGAATTAACTATTTTAAAATTTTATTTACTACCAATTTATATATATATATATATATATAAACTTTTAATTCCTCAAAAAAAAAAAAAAAAAAAATTTAAATTATTTTGTTTTATACATTTTTTTCATCCCAAAAATATTGTTAATGCTTGATTCTGTATTAGCATTAAAAATTTGTTGAAATTTATAGAAATATAAATAAAAAAATAACTAATATATTCTTAAAAATTTTAATAATTTATCGAGAACATAAGAGAAATAAGGGTAGTGTGGGAAGAATAACAATAAATGACTTCTTTATATGAAATACTTATAAGATTTCCAAAAAAATAAAAATAAAAATAAAAATAATTGACAAGATTTTTAGGATTGAGGGTGTAATAGTTAATTAGTACAAACAGAAAAAATATATTATACAGAAAATGAAAATTTTATTTTTATTAAAAAATTTATATATATTATTTTATTTTAATTAGTAATCATAACAATCGGTTAATTATAATATTAATTTGACAAGAATTAATTGCTCTTGTGGTAATAATTTCACCTATAATTGTCAAAGATTATAAAGTTCGAGTCAAGTTAAAAATAAAAAAAAATAAAAAAAAAAAAGTCTGTAATTTAAGAAAAAAAAATTGTAATATTAATTTAAGTGAAGCTAAAAAGAATTAATTTGGATTAGGATAAAAGTAAACAATATGTATCATTTTGTTATTAGTGTAACAGTTAGATTAATTCTATCCCCAACAACACTTTAAGCTACCCATATTTAACTTAAAATGCAGCATAATAAGGTCATTTCTATTTTGAGTTGAACTTAGAATTTCTTAAATTTGAAAAACATAAATAAGGAGTACTACTCTCAATTAATTATATTCTTTATAAAACACATATTATACAATTTGATCTGAATTAATCTAAAACCCTTAATTTCCTTTTATTATAACTTCTTAATTACAATATATCTTGCTGAAATTTCTAAAATTGGCATATATATATATATCACACTTAGTAATTTGCAGCCTGCCTTTTTACTAAATGTTTATATCTGGTTCTACATATGTTTCTAATTTTGCATGGTTGAGAAATTTTCATTGCTTTCCTCTTTTCTCTTTTTTCTCTTTATATTACCTTCTCAATCTTTTTTAGTTGCTGAAAAAAGAGAGAGAGAAAGGCCACAGTTTTATTTCCTTTATTTTTTTCAGTGGCTAGTTGTTTATCTTTTCAATAGAGAGTCTTCGCAGTAAAAAAGATTAGTCACTATTGTTAGTCGTGAATACCCATTAATTAAGACCAAATATTTTCCTTATTCTACGCTAACCCGTAATTAGGCTTCTTTAACAAATTTTCTATGTCAAACAAAAATTTTGAGGATTTCTACATATGTTGATTACTTACACTTATAGTATAGATTAATTTCTTCAAGCAGGGGAGATAGACTTCAAATTAAGAATCTTTACCACATATACATATAAAAATCCGACATACTTTGCAACAATCATTGGAAGAAAAAAAATTGTCAATCCCCGTGATACCCCGTCCCATATTGGAAATATATGTAGATATGTCATAGAATATAAGTGTGGGCCTAGGTAGTCATTGTCAACTCGGGATATCCCTTTTGGTACAGCGAGGACGGTGCCAAGTAG
>JAXGGT010017284.1:0-17298 GCA_035583425.1 Marsdenia floribunda
TAATCAACATTCAAAGATACATAATAAGAAGAAAGAAAAAGAAAGCATCCCGTATCAGTGTCACTCTTTCAACGGTAGCTCAATCCTTCGTTTCTTCGATCCATGCAATGAATGTCTCTTGGCTCTTCAAGAAGTCCGTTGAGTTAGTCCTCTTCCACCCTATTGTATCTTTCCCTTATAGACCGAGGTTCCAACACTTCGTTGTAGAAAAACAACAAACTCTCAAAAACTCCTTCGAAATTACAAAATATGTGAGGAAATATTTCTACATAATTTCGGTATGATTCTGGGAATTCTTCTCTCGAAATTTACTGAAAAAGTCGTGGGTATAAATAGAAAATGTCTAGGGTTCTTCCAGAAATCTTCCCAGAATAAAATCTCAGATATTTCGGAGCAAAAAGGCAAGCACAGCCGTGTTTAGGGAAAGTACGGCCGTGTTATGCAGTTGAACACGGTCATTTTGATCAAGACACGATTGTAATGGCAGTTTGGCTTGAGCACGGGCGTGCTTATGGTAAGCACGGGCGTGTTGGGCTATAACACGGCCGTGTTGGAGGTTTTGATGCATCATGGCCGTGTTTTGTCAAGTATGGCCTTGTTTGGTGTTCCGAAATTGCTCTTTGGTCCCTGTTTTCGCCCGTTCTTTCATTTTACACCCTAGAACTTTCCTGTAAACAAATTAATGCAAAGAAATGTCATTCTTAATCAATTTATTTAAATTACTAAAGAAATTAACTCAAATTGCACGTAATTTAGCCCTAAAAATACGATATGTTTTAGCGTTATCAATAATACTACTATTAATTTAATTGTCTGTTTATTATTAAAAAATTTTATTTAATTAATATGTTGAAGAAAGTTTTTGGTAAATGAAAATAAGGTAAAAAAGTTAGTAGTTGAGGAATTAAATAAACCAAATATATAAAAACCTATTTTTAATGAAAATGAAATGACCAAAACCACAAAGAATAGTGTAAACCAATACATATGAAGAATGCGTTATAAAATCCTTAAAAGAGCGATGAAACCAACGTGAAAGGAAGGAAAACTTGTAAGCACTAACATAAAATATTATGACAAATTAAGTGCTTCTTAATTGCTTCCAGACCTAATCCAACTGTAATTATAACTAAATTATTTTACTTATATATGTGCACTTTAATATATATATATATATATATATTAGACATAATTTGATAGTAAATAATTTCACTTATAAATATAAATTTATGGGTTTGAATTGTCCTCAAATCATTGTTATTTTAAAATAATAATAATATTTACTTTTTTAAAAAAAAAAAAAAACTTCAAATTAAAGAAAATAATCTAGTCAAGAAAGGATAACATAATTAGTACGTAACAGTATTCGAAAGGTCATAAATAATTCGATACACGCTAGAAACAAAAGTTCTCAAAATTTTTTAAAAATAAAATAAAAAAGAAGAAAGAAAAGAATCTAACACAATCTCCCATTAATCAATACCAATGTGAAAGGAGAAATATTACTTATAAACTTCAGTCAATGAGAGAGAGAGAGAGACAGAGAGGCATATTCTAACTAATATCCCAAAAAAAGAGAGGATAAATTGGCATAAATAGTGTCCAAACTATGGTCGTTTGGTGATATTGGTCACTGAATTAATTTTTTTTGTGACATTGGTCCCTGAATTATGTTAAATTGTGTGAGATTGGTTATTCTGTTAAAAATTTTTGTTAGCCTATCGCAAATTTCAACCAAAAAAATATATATATATTGTCCAAGGGCATTTTAGTCATTTCACAATGACATTATACAAAATAAAAATATATTATTGATATAAATACATACACATATAGTTATTTGCCTCATTTTCTTCACCATATATGTATACATATATGTTGGCTTTTTTCTTTTTGTATAATATTATTATGAAATGACTAAAATTGCTTTGGATAATTTTTTTTAAAAAAAAAATTAACAGTAAGACAATATATATTTTTAACGGAATGACAAATCCCACATAATTTAACATAATTTAGGGACCAATATCACAAAAAAAAATTAATTTAGGGACCAAGGACCATAGTTTGAGGACTATTTATGTCAATTTGTCGAAAAATAATATCCTTAATAATTATAACAATAGATATATTCCAAGTTGTAGATCTAGCTAATCATAAATTAAACTTCAATATATATATATATATATATAATGACTTTGCAATGACTTCAAAGTTATCTTTACAATTAACGATATACATCAACACACTAAATTACATATTAGACATATATAATAACTTCCTTAAACTAAGGATATTGCTAACGTTAAACCATATATATATATAACATGGGGATGTATGGCCAAATAAATATTTTTATGTTTTTTTTTTTTTTTTAAATTTAAGTCATTTTTTACCTCTGTCGTGTCTCGAACTCATGACCTCTCGGATCATAAGTAAAGTTGTTACCAATTCAACTACACTTGCTTGACAAATATTTTTATGTTTTGACAGGTACATTTATATATATAATTTCGATTTTTTTTTTTTTTGTCAAATTGATGATGTTTATAATCTTGAATAATGTTACTTTTACTACTATTATTAAGATGTGTTTACTTGTTTATTTAAAAATGGATGTTAATTCAATTTAAGATAAGTATAGACAAATTTCGCAAATATTAATTGTTACTAATTAAGGAAATATTTGTTTAGTTATAAATAATAATATTTTACTAAGTAAATTATGTTTACTTGTCTAATTATTGTCTGTATATATATATATTGTTATTATATTATCATCTTTTTATTACAAGGAAAAATGATTCTTAATTTAGTATTAACAAAAACTATTAAAAAATTAATTACAATTTTAAACCATACTTAAAAATAATTAAATACTTCTATTTTCCTCCCTCATATCTTTCATCAATAGCCTCAATTTTTTTATAACCTAACAAAGGAGTGAGTGATTAATTAATTAATTATTTTTTAACATTCTCATCGTAATTTATTCGTTAAAAAAAATCATGTTAATATTTAATATAAGGAAGTTATATATTATTTTTTAAAACTTTTTTTATTTGATATTCATTATCGTTTATATTTTTAATAAATTATTAAATATTTTTAAAATATATTAGTTATTTTGTATTATATTTATATAAAATTTTAACAATTTCTTAATGGAAAAATACTAAATTCAATACCTTTATGTATGATTTTTATTTTTTTCCAATTTTAGTCCCTTACATTTTTTCCCCTGTTATGGAGATCTCTTATGTTACAATATTTTACTAAATCAACGTTAACAATTGTGATAGATTATGTCACGATCCGAGCCCGTGAGCCCGTGCTGTGACTATGGGTCTGACGGTATCTAGGGTCAACTACTTAGTATCGTACTCGCTGTACCAAAAGGAATATCCGAAGTTGACAATGACTACCTAGACTCACACTTATATTTCATGGCACATCCACATATATTTTCAATGTGGGACAGGGGTATCACATTCACCCCCTTAAGGCCTAGCCTCCCCGCTAGAGCCCAACATAATTAGTCTAAACCTAAGATCAACTTCGTGGACGTACGGGATTTTGGAGGTGGCTCCCACTGTACATATAGAGTAGCACTTAGTTCCTATAGTCCAAGCTGACTACCTGCTCTGATACCAACTGTTACAACGTGGGCCCGCGAGCCCATGACGGTGCCAAGTAGTTGACTGTGAGTACCGTCAGACTCATAGTCGCAACGCAAGCGCGCAGGCCTAGGTCGTAACAGATTATATACACTCACATATATACTATTTTATTTATGGCAAGGGATTAGAATAGCTTTACCCGAAAGCTTTTGTCAAACATTGTTGATCAGTCCAAATATTTTAATTTTGTAAAAAGAGAAATTAAATGCAATGATTTTTTGTTTTTGAAACCTATTAAATAATTAAAAAAAGAAAAAAATAAATTATATGAAAGATATAAATCATTAAATACCAAATCTACTCATGCATTTAAATTTCAAAACCATCAAGTGAACATGAATGTAAAATGGTATTTCCTCACCTTTTTTTTTTTTTTTTTTGTTTTTTATATTTTGTCTCTCGTCTCATATTGAAAAGAAATAATGATTTGTTTTTCAACTTGTCTTTTTATACAATTAAGGTAACATTTATAACTTTTTATATAATACTTAAAAATTAATATTTATTAATTATTTTTATAAAAAAAAATGATAAGTTAAAAATTATTTTAGTCTTTTAAATTAATAGACACATGAATTTTAATAATTAAAAATTATATATATAAAAAAATTTTATTCCCTTTGTCAATGTAAAAATATAAAAGGGGGAAAAAAAAAGGAATCGAATATATATAGGGAGATCATCTTTTTCTTGAATATTCCCTTTTTTTTTTCTTGAATATTCTTATTACATATTTCCGGGATGACATACATAGATAATTAATTAATCGGCAAACCTTGTGGGAATCCTTTTCTTTTGGTAACCTGGTATCAGTGGGATTTGGGAATCCCTTTCTACCAAAAGAATTATACATGAGATTAGGAATAATTAAGGTTGTATGACTTAAACACAACATGCATTATTAATTAATTTTCAGGCACACAAAACATTGATTTATGCAGTAACTTTTTAAAGGGATTATTATATTCTCCTTTTTGCTGTTTGTCCATTGCTGAATCCAGCACGAGCTAGCTCGATCGAGTTCTCCCTCAAACTAGTCTGAGAGATCCATCCTGCCAAAAAGAGATTTATAAAAATTCCGAAAAAAAGAAAAAAAAAAAAATATATATATATATATATAATACACATCACATCACGTGCTTCCTCAAAATTTATATTGAATTTTTCTCAAAAATATGTATATTCTTAAATGATCCGAACATAAAAGAGTGTCCATAAATAGCTTCAACGTTTTGAATGTTTTAGAGGCTGATGTGATTATATATTATGCCTTCTGAAAATCTATGCTAAAAAATTCTTGACTTAGCACAAGTAATACTCTACTTATGAATGTTATATGAGGTCTTGAATAAAAATTGGAGTGTTTTTTTTTTTTTCTTTCTCCCAAATAATCATATAATAATCAGAATAAAATCTTTTTTAAAATAAGAATTAGACCCTATAAACAACTAGACACAACTCAATCCAAATTTAAATTAATTAAAATAGTAACTTTAAGTACATATTGAATATGATATGAGTCTTTAAGCCCCTTATTTCTAGGACCATTTACCGAACTTGAAAAAGAAAAATAGTCATTTTTAGGGAACCCCAGTTTATAGCATAAAAAGAATATTGTAAACCAATGTGTATGTATATATATCCACATACAAAATGAATTTTATGAAAACAAGAGGAAGGTATAAATCGCTTACCTCAAATATTTCATAACAACATGCATACTTTTTAACTCAGATACTCTTGATTCCAATTATTTACATACATTAAAAAAAAAAAAATCAGGTTCAATTTAATACTTAAATAAATACATTTATTTTAATTCTTCTTTTGAGGGTAGAATATCCCTTTTTTCCCCCCAAAAGTTAATATCAAATTGGACATCATGAAATTCATACGGAAATTACACTAACCGTGGCTGTTAACCACAAGCTTGGCGTCTTCTTGTCTCACCTGTACTATACTTGCCCTAACAACAGATGCACAAGTTAAAAAAAAAAAAAAAAACTTTAATTCCAATCGCACAGTTTAATTAAAAATTTATTTCCTTTATCTCTTTTACTTGTCATGTTAGAGAAATCGAGATTTTTATAATTAATATTGTTATAAAATTGGGAAGAGAATGGAAATCAAATCACAAATGCAAAAAGAATAAGATAAACACATAGATTTAACGTGGAAACCCTAGAAGGAAAACACCACAGGCAGAGAAAAGTATATTTAATATTGTCGAATCAAGTTACAAAGGAGATCAAAGACCATAATCATCAATGCTATATCAAAAGCTATGATCATCAATACTATGAATGCTATCATCAATGTTATGATCAAAAGACCCTACACTACACATATATATATAGACTTCTCCCTTTATTCCTAAACTTAATAGGAAAAGGAGGGGTTTTTCACCAAAATAACCCTATTTTTCAAATCAATTCGTGAATAGCCCAGTTTTAAAACCATAGAAATTTTTAGCCTAAACGCATACGGGACGTGCATTTTTGAACAGTTAACGCACACCCAGTGTGCATTTTCTCTGAATTTAAAATTAAAAAAAAAATTGTCACATGTACATAAAAATGCACATGTGGCGTGCGTTTTTCCCCAGTCAGACAATAAATGCACGCCATATGTGCATTATCTGGCAGTCTTTCCACGTCAGCACAAAAACGCACCTTTGATGTGCGTTTTCACTTTCCCAATTACACCTCACCGTCTCCTCCTTTCTCATTCTGCTTCACCGTCTCCTCCTTTCTCCTCACCGTCAACATAGAAACGCAAGAGAAGAAAGAAATTGCAAGTTGCTATCATTTTAGCTATCATTCTTGCAAGCAACTAAATCATACCAGCATAATTCCCGATCATTGCACGGGTGGCATTAGAATGCGGTCCAACCACTGCCAAGGTTCGAACTTTATTCAAGTTCAATGGTAAAGTTTCATTGTCATTCTTTAAAAGCACAATTCCTTGCTTTACTACTTCAATTGCTAAATCAATGTGTTCTTCAGTGCAAATATCATATTTGCCAAGTTTTTCAAACTCGAGAGCGCCATCAAAGAAACCAAGTCTCATGAGTACAGTATACAGGTTTTTTAAAGCACTGTCGATGTCCAACTCTCTTGCTTTCCCTTGAAGAACTACATCTGCAATATGGTTGGTGTAGTATTCCCCACAATCCAAATCCAACCATAAAATCGACCACCGAGAAAAAAAAAAAAATATATATATATATATATATATGAAATTATTAAATTAGAAGAATGGTTGAAAATGCAATATATATTATACACTAATTAAAACCTTCTCTAAGGACTTGTGCAGTAGCATCGGATGTATCACCAAGCAACTTCTGCTTTTCTACGATGACTTGGATAGAATCACGATCGGAAACAATATAGCCGTTGAGGTTCCATTTCCCCCTAATAGTTTCTTTCAGATACACTGGATCTGCACACAAAGGAATGCCATCGATTTAGTTGTAAGAACACATAACACTTGCAACGTCAGCATCCAAAACACACATTTCACAGGGTTTCTGGAAAGTCTTAATCATATCTCGTTCGTGCACTTTCATTGCCACAAAAAAAAGGTAATTCAAGAAATTGCAAGAACACGGGAAGCGTAATGAAAAGGAGGAGACGGTGAGGTGTAATTGGGAAAGTGAAAACACACATTAGAGGTGTGTTTTTGTGCTGATGTGGAAAGGCTACTAGATAACACACAATGGGCATGCGTTTATTGGCTGACTAGGCGATGATTGGGCAAAAACGCACACTACATGTGCGTTTTTATGTACATGTGGCAAAATTTTTTTTAATTTTAAATTCAGAGAAAACTCACACCGGGTGTGTGTTAACCGTTCAAAAACACACGTTTCATGTGCGTTTAGGCTAGAAATTTCTATGATTTTGAAACTGGGTTATTCACGAAGTTGATTTGAAAAACATGGTTATTTTGGGCAAAAACACAAAAAGGAGCAGTTCCTAAGGAGCAACTCCCAACAATATAGGTCTGGCCCAAATAGAATTTGGGTCACAATCTCTAACAATCTCCACCTTGACACGAATTCTAGAAGTGCAAGGCATGAAGACGAACTCTAATTTTGACAAAAAATATTCTCCAGCTCTTCCACAAAACCTCTAAGGGTATTCTTCAGCAAATCGAATGGTCCCCTAGAGGGACCTCTGGATGGTCCCCAGTTCCCTTTGTGTTGTGAATCCCTTTAGAAAATTGGACTTTTCTCTGTTTCCCTAAAATGCAGTGCTCACAAAACTTTAATTTACTAATGCTTTGTCTATCAAGCAGTCCTCTTATGTTCTCATTCATATGCCCCAAACGCATATCTCAAAGTCTGGTAATGTCACTATCTGACAAGGGAGAGGAAGCAACATCACTTGTAACTGTTGAACCTTGCAAAACATAGAACTTGGCAGTCTTCCTTTGCCTTTTCATCACCACGAGAGAGCCCTTGCTAATCTTCATGACACCACCCTCACTTGTGAATCTGTACCCTTTTGAGTCAAGAGTACTTAAAGAAATCAAATTTCTTTTAAATTTTGACACGTGTCTCACATCACCAAGTGTTCTGACAACTCCATCGAACATTTTAATTTTGATTGTGCTAATGCCTGTAATCCTATAGGAAGCTTTGTTTCCCATCAAAACAACACCTTTAAGCACTGTTTCATATTTTGAGAACCAGTCCTTGTTGGGACACATATGAAAAGTGCAACTAAAATCAAGAATCCATGGCCACTCATCGATTGCTTTAGGGTCATCATTAAAAGCAATTAGGAGTTCACCATCACTGTAGTCTTCTACTACATTTGCTTCACCAGATTTTTCTGGTTGTTTTTCTCCTTGTTTAGAACATTCAATTCTTTTACTCCTATTATGCAACTTATAACACTCAGACTTAATATGTCCTCTCTTCTTGCAGTACTTGCACATTTTATATCTATTTGCAGATTTTGACCTACCCTTAGCATCATCAATGTTATGATCAAAAGACCCTACACTACACATATATATAGACTTCTCCCTTTATTCCTAAACTTAATAGGAAAAGGAGCAAGTTCCTAAACCTATGTAGAATAGGAAAAAGGAGCAACTCCCAACAATATGGGTCTGGCCCAAATAGAATTTGGGTCACGACCTCTAACAAATATATATATATATATATATATTTAAAATGGACAGTGTTTTTTTTTTTTTTTTTTTTTTAACTTGTGACAAGTGAAAAAAAAATAGAGGAAATATATCTAGTTAGATGATATATACCTTGACATCCTTCTTTGAGGATCATAATTTGACCATTAACGTTCACGTTGGGTTGTACGTGCTTGATTTTGCTTAAATCTTCTCCTTCGGTTTTATCTGGCTTTTGGATCCTCCCAACAAATGTATCCTTCATGGACACAATCTCCAGTTTCCTCAAGTTACTTATGAATCGCAGCCTTTCGGGGAGCATTCCTAAGTTCTTACATTCTTCTATTATTAAAGTACACAGTTTCGGCATCACTTGGTCATCCACCTGCCCGTCTCTTCGCTTGTACTCCACCTGCCAGTCTCTTAGCTTGTACAACTTGGAAAGCTTAAGGTACTTGAATTTAGGAAAACAAGACGAGGAGCACTTCATCTCGATTCTATTGTACGCCTCAGTTTCCAGTACGAGGATCTTCAGATTAGGTAAGATCTGTAGGATTTACATTGGGTCCACATCTAATTCTGAGCCATTTAAGATGATCTTAGTCAAACCCGAAGGTATCATTCCGCTTATTGTAAACATTCGTAATTCTTGGATATGTCCCTTTATGTTCATTGTGTGGAGAGAAATGGAATAGAACACTTTCCCCAGCGTACTCAATCTTTGTCTTGTTATAGTCCTTGAGATTGAGTGACATCGAACCTAGCATGCCCGAATTATTCCGAATGAAGGATAGGATTGTCTCAATCTCATCACCATGTCCCATTGTAGTTATTGTCTCCCACAGAAGGTTTGGCATGTTAAGGAGGTCGCAAACACAACAAAAACTAGCATCAAAGTTGTCAAGTAACTCTAGTTCCTTGACTCTTCCTAGCTATAATTTACCCCTGTTAGGAGTCCAGTAAGATGGTGGGAGGTAAAGATACCTTAACCTTTCCAAACCATTCAAGACATTATGATCAGGTATGGTAACAACTTGACCCTTGTTTCTTACCCTCAAATCAAGGGTTTGTAAGTAGAACATATTGCTGACGGACGAACACAATTCTTCCAGCTAACAATCCCTAAAACTTAGGTATCTGAGGTGGACAAGATTCTCCAATCCTTTCGAAAGTTCTTTGTTTTTGAGATCAACAGCATAAAGATATAAAATCCTTAGCCTGATGAAATTTTCAGGGTTGGGTATTTCTCAGGTACCAAGGTGTCCCGATGGAGACGAGCTTAAATTAAGATTAGAAGGGATAGAATGAGCTCAACTTTTTCACTAAGAAAAGCATAGTTGTATTCATTCTCATGCAAGAATATCCCGACTCTGGTTGATGAAATCAAACCCTAATATTCATCTTTCAAATCTATAGCCCCAACAAATTCATGATTATTTTCCTTGCTTTTACAGAACCCTGCTACACATTATGAATCCTGCAAGACTTGAACCTTCTTTCTCTTGGCCCAACGTTGTCTTTTTGTTCTTCAAGAATTTGGATCAAGCATTTGTTATCCAATTCATGCAAATAAAGAGCAGCAACATCCATCATTGTTTCTCCATTATTCTTTTTGTCTTCGACCAGTACGAGACCTTCTGCTATTTTGTCTGTTCTTTTCCTAATCAATATACTATTCTACAACATGAACAATTCTAATCAAAATGATATTCATAATCTTCTATACTTACATCTATCAGATAATCCAAGTCAGGTTTTGGTTAAGAAGGTTTTTGATGCTAGTGGTTTTCAATCCTAGAAGAGGTTTGTGAAAATTGCTTTATCAGCTAGGAACAAGCTTGGGCTAGTTGATGGATTCATTTAGAAACTTAATCTACAAGATCAAAGCTACAGAAGTTGGGACATGCATATGATATGGTAATCTCTTGGTTACTTAATTTTATTGAGAAGGACATAGGATACAGTTACTATACTGCAAAAATGCAAGGGAGCTATGGATTGAGTTGGAAAATAGGTTTGAGTAGAGTAATGGAATGCAACTATTTCAATTACAAAAGGAATTGATGTCAATTTCCCAAGGAGTAAACAGTATAACTACTTATTACACCAAGATTAAGAAAATTTAGGATGAATTTTTCAGTTTATGCATTACACCCTCATGTTCTTGCGGTAGTGGTTCAGAGATAGCTAAGTTTCAAGAAGATCAAAAGCTAATTCAGTTTTTAATGGGATTCAATGAGAGTTATGTTACTATTAGGGGGAGCATATTCAGTTTTTTGTTGATTCAAGAAGAAAGACAAAGAAAAGTAAATGCCAATGTACATTTCACTAGTGACAATGCATCATTCAATGCCAATGCAAGCAAAGGAAAAGCAAGTTTTCAGAAGTTTACTAGTGATTCGAGAGCAAGAATGAAGAATGTAGAATGCAAGTATTGTAAGAAAAAGGGACATAGCATTGAAAAATGTTATAAACTTCATGGATATCTTGCCAAATACAGTTTTGGAAGGGGTAAAAGGTTAGTCAACAGGTTCACAATGAAGATCATTGTGATCAAAACTTTGGAAGCACAACCTATGATCAAGCTGCACTTGACTCAACAAGAATTAATCAAGAAAAATTCCAACAATTGGTGAATATCTCGAAGCAAAACAAGCCAAATGAAGAGATAGGAGGAAATGCTATGATCAAAGCACAACCAATGAAGAAATTAGAAGAAAGGATATGGGATTTGATACTTCGCAGGCTATTTTGGTTTCTATTGAAGGTAGGGGTAGAAGTCAGAGCAGAGATCCTAGGTGGTGATATAAATCCAAAGGCAAATCATAGACAAGAGAGCCAAGAGGGACAATTGTTTGCTATCATTATGGTAAAGAAGGGCACATAAAAAGGCATTGTTTGATTTGGAATAATGAGCAGAAAGATGTGATTAAAGGAACTTATCAGAATGTCACTGCAATTGCATCCAATGCAGATGGAGACTTGTTGATAACACTCTCTAGTGTTGAGGATAAACTAAAGTCAAGCTATTGATCATGATGTGAATGTTGGGTGGGTTATTGATTTTTTTTGCATCCTACCATGCTACACGTATGAAGGATATCTTTATTATGTACAAAGCAGTGGACTTTGGTAGGGTAAAGATGAGAAATACTAGTTATGCAGACATAGTGGGCATTAGTGATATTACTGTACAGACAAATGTAGGGTATATGTTAACTTTAGAAGATGTGAGATATGTACCAGATTTGTACAAACTTGATTTCTATTCATGGATTAGATGTAGCCAGCTATTGCAATGTATTTAGTGAAAGAAGGTGGAAACTCACCAAAGGATCAATTGTTGTTGCTAGGGGAGTGCTGCATCAAACATTGTACAAGACTCAAGTGAAGCTAATCAAGAATGATTTGAATACTACTGAAGATGAAGTTTCTCCACTTTTTTGGCATAAAAGGTTGGCTCACATGTGGGAGAAAGAATTGTAGATTTTAGCAAAGAAGTCTCTCATTCCCTTTGCTAAAGGTATGACTTTAAATTTTTGTGACGATTGTGTTCCTGGAAAACAACGTAAAGTTTCATTTGATGAGTCATTTGATAGAAAAAAGGAATTTTCTTGAGTTAGTTTATTCTGATGTTTGTGGTCCCCTTGATGTTAAAAGTATGAGAGGTAGTAGGTATTTTGTTTCTTTTATTGATGATGCTTCACAGAAAGTTTAGGTGTTTGTTTTGAAAGAAAAATGTCAAGCTATTGAATACTACAAGCAATTTCATTCCAAGGTTGAAAGGGAAAAAAGTATTTCCCTAAAATGTCTTCATAGTGATAATGGTGATGAATAAACTTCAAAGAAGTTTGAGAATAGCTTGGAAAAGGGAATCATACATGAAAAGACCATCATTGGTACTCCGCAACATAATGATGTAGTTGAGAGAACAAACAAAAGCATTTTGTAGAAGGCTAGATGCTTGTTAAAAATGGCTAAATTGCCTAAGCCATTTTGGGGTGAAGCAGTTGTCAGTACTTGCTGTTTGATGAATCATACTCTATCAACTACCTTATCTTTTAATACTCCTGAGAAAGTTTGGTCAGGAAAGGAGACGGATTATTCAAAGTTTAAGGTATTTGGTTGCAAAGCTTTTGTACGAAAACAGAAGTTTGATGATAATACTACTCCATATATTTTTCTGGGTTATGGAGATGAAAAATCTAGATACAAGTTATGGGATCCAGTGAAAAAGAAGGTTATGAGGTCTAGGGATGTGATATTCCATGAAGTTAAGACTTTGGTTGATATTGATAGCCTTGAGATGAATACATAATCTTTAAATTATCTCTTGATGAAAGATGCCAACAAAGAAGAAGGAGTACATATGAATACTAATGTACCAGTCCTTATTGATGTAAGAGATGTTAAGCGGGGGAGCAAAGAGAACATCCCATATCAACTCAAGTTAAAAGGTCAGTTAAAAACCTTCTTTATGCAAGATACTTCAATTGTGAGAATATGACTATAATTGAAAAGGGGGAGCCAGAAATATTGCAAGAAGAATATCATAATAAGAAATTGATGACAAGCATCAGTCCTGTGTCAAGACTAGTTGGAATCTAAATGATGAATGACAGAATATCTCCTCATGGGCTGGAGGGGGAGTGTCACGCCTCAAATTCGGGACATGGCACGACCCTACTCTCAAGGTTTCCCCCAAGAGCACAAGGTCTCTATCTAAATTCAAAATATAAATAATAATCCCAAAGTATAGATAAACAAAGGAATTAAGTCTTTAATATAAGGTAAATAATCTCCAATTTAAATCCTCAACATCCAGTAAATAAGTCTCACGGGAAATTCTAAAGAAAATACTACAATCTCCCAAAAGTTAAAACAGAGTTAGGGGTACCACCCCAAGCTTATTAAAAACTAACAAAATCCAAAAGCATTAAATATACAATCTCAAAAATAAACATAAGACTAAAGGAGAGTCAAGCTTCGTCTACTCTCTTATTCCTCATCACTAGAATCTGCAAAAGAAGGGATAAAAAGAGGGAAAGGAATGAGTTAGAAGCCCAGTGAATAAACATAATATCCAGATTTCTTGTTTTCAAAATATCAGAAATTCAATAATGGAAGGGAATAATTCCAAAATATCAAAAAGGAATCATTTCAAGGTACCAATCAATTAATCAAAATAGACTTCCCTTTAACAAACTTAACAAACAAACAAATATTACAATTCAAATTTACTTTTCTTATTAGGTAGGCTCAAGCAAGTGTAGGCACTCGTTGGTTAACCGAATTCGGCCCTAACTGTACTCCCACTAGGACGGCCAGAACTTATCAAAGTGTGAGCTTTTTCACCATGCTCGATGGGTTCAGAATTTATAATTTGGAAACATGTTTCCCCAACTAATTTCTAAACAGACTTGAGCCAAAAACTTATTTTTGGGGAAAGCTTAAGTTAATTTCAACCAAATGTGTTTTCTTTCAAAGAAAAAAAAAGAAATAGAATTCTTTGTAAAAATATTTAGGAAGCTAAAAATCTTCAAAAGGTTAATAAAAATCTTTATGAAGTAAATCTTTGAAGAAAATAATAAAAAGGAAAATCTTTTGATTAACTTTAAAATAGACGGAAGTAAGATTCTTGCAAGAATAAAAAGAAACGATTTATCTCTTTCAGAAAGAAACGAAAGAAAGAATTCAAAGAATTTATTAACAAACGAAAATTAAGAATTCAAACTCAATTCGATAAAATAAAATAAACAAGAATTCAAATATATTTATCAAGAGACAAAAATCAAGATATGAAAGATCAATTGATGAAACAAAGGAAACCAAGAATTCAAAGAATATTATCAAGAAACGAAAATTAAGAATTCAAACTCAATTTGATAAAACGAAAAAAAATAATAATTCAAAGAATATTATCAAGAAAAGAAAATTAAGAATTCAAAGCTTAATCTAAAACAAAAAAGACCACAAATTCAAAGAATTTTATCAAGTAAACGAGACACAAAGAAAATTAAATATCTCATTACGATTTGAAGAAACAGGGATATCAAAACAAATCAATTTGTTCAGAGATAAACAAAAACAAGAATTTTTCAAGAAAATAGAAAATCGAAATATTCTATTTACTCACCTCGGAGATCCCCAAATCAAAATCTGAATATTTATTCAATCACCAAGTCCCAACCTATTATCGTAAAATCGACTTAGGCTCTGTCTAAAAATCTTGAATATCAAATTCATACCTAAGGAATTGAGGAATTCACTTACTTACTAACGATCGTTAATTAGGTTCTCCCCGATTGTTCCTGATGATTGGTCGCCTTCTAGAAAAAGACGAGCGTAAACCCTCTCTAAATTTTCAGAACTCCCAATAACGATATAACTAAACCCTAATTAATATATGTTAATTAAAAGATACAAAATAAAATAAATATTTGTCACTTTAAAAATTATGACTTTCCTAATTTGCCCTTACTAAAGGGGCTGGGTATTATAGGGAGATTGTTGGGCTTATGAGCCATGAAGTCCAGCCCATGTGTTGGAGTTTGTGGGTCGTTAAACCTAAGCCACATGATAATTATAAAAGGAAAGTTTCTTGAAGAGAAGAACAGAGAGAGAGGAATGCATAGAAGATAAGAAAGATCACGGGGAGTCTTTCTTGTTAGATAAAAAGGAAAATCTGATGTGAGAAAGCTTTTCTAAAAAGAGTGCATTTATAAAGGTTAAAGATTTACAGGGTTGTAATTAGTTCTCTAGTTCTTTGATGTGATTCAAAGAGATAGATAAGGAGAGACTTATTTACATAAATCAGGTTTAAAGAGACTTGGGAAGCGTTTTACCTATTTTCTTTGATAGTAAAATTATTTTGGAGTTGGTCCGGTAGGGTTTTCCATGTTAAATCATTGATTTGATGATTTTTTCTATTTTCATTAGTTTAGGATTTATTACTTATTAAAACCCCCATTAGGGTTGTTTACGACCCAACAGCCTGTTGGCTTTATTAATATAATACTCTATGTTTCCTTTTTTCTTTTCTTTTTTAGAAATAATAGTAATAATCGTAAAATTAAGGTTGAAAATAAAGCATTTTTTAACTGATAGCAGTTTCACTAATAATACAAAAAGACATATTAGATAAAAAAAAAATCACAAAATTTTAAATAATAATAATAACAATAATAAGCTGTTTTTTTTTTTGTTAATTTTTTTAAAACTTTACACCTTTTTATTAAAAAAAAAATAATAGTAAATATTAATTATTAATTATTAATTAAAAAGTATATAAAATAATAATAATAACATATTAGTAAATTTACTCACCAAAATTTTGTTTATCTCCATTTTTTTTTTTTTTTGAGATGATTCGAACTTAAATAATATTACTATTAATTTTAATTGTCTTTTTCTTATTAAAATTGTTTGGAAAATTCCTTGTATTTGTCTTATAACTATTTTAATTTTTCAAATTTGGTCCAAAATTTTAAAAAATTAAAAATTTGGTCCTATAACTATTTTGTTTTCTAAACTTGGTCTTAAATCTTAAAAAATTGAGAATTTGGTCCTATAACTATTTCTATTTTCTTAACTTAGTCTTTCAAATCAAATTTATAGGATTTTTCGATCATATAAGTCACGTGAAAAGTACATAAGAAAAATACAGTGTTTTACCTCTTATCATAAAATGCACTCATAAAATTGAATATGTACTTTTCACATGACTTAAACAATCAAAAAATTTCACAAATTTAGTCTGAAGGACAAAGGCACGAAAGCAAAAATAGTTATATAATAGGACAAAATTCTTAATTTTTTAAGATTTAGAACCAAATTTTAAAAATGAAAATAGTTATAGGATCAAATTTTTAATTTTTTAAAATTTAAGATCAAGTTGAGGAAACAAAAATAATTATAGGACCATTGTAGAAAATTTTCCAAAATTTTTATTTATTATCTTGGAGAAATTTTTTCATAAATAAAAATGAAGTAAAAAAAGTTAGTAGTTGAGGAACTAAATAAACTAAATAAACACCTATTTTTGATGAAAATGAAATGGCCAAAAAGACAAAGAATATTAGTGTAAGACAAAGAATATTAGTGTAAACCAATACATATGAGTGCATTATAAAATCCTTAAAGAGTGACGAAACCAACGTGAAAGGAAGGAAAACTTGTAAGCACTAACATAAAATATTATGACAAATTAATTGCTTCCAGACCTCATCCAACTGTAATTATAACTAAATTATTATACTTATATATATATAAATATATATATATATTAAGGAGTACTTAAAAATAATCATACATTTGGAATGATAATATACTTAAAAAAGAAAAAAATTATATCAAATACAATTTGATAGTTAAGTAATTTTATTTATGAATATAAAATTTATGAATTGAAATCATGCTCAAAAAGTATCGATATTTTAAATAATAATAATATCTAATTCTTTCAAATGCAACC
>JAXGGT010017305.1:0-11507 GCA_035583425.1 Marsdenia floribunda
ATATGTTTTCTTTAATATTCTTTTAATTAATATACAATAACTCATTTATTAATTATTATAATTAAAAAAATAAGAGTAAAATTAAAGGATATTTTAATTTTTTTTTTATTTTTTTAAGGGGTGTAATTTCTTATTTATGAAAAATAAAGAAAAAAAAAATGGAGGGATGGAGTAAAAGTAGACGTGGTTAAAATTTTCCAGTTGTTCGTGAAAAATTACTTCAAAATTTAATATACATATATATATATATATATATAATATTTTTATTTTTACTTGGTCTTTTAATTTAAAATTAGTTTTATCGTAGTTCCTCTGATTTATTATTATTATTTTTTAAAGTTTCTTGGGCTAAGCTCAAGAGTAGAAGCCATTAAAGGAAAAAACTTAAGCAGCTTTAACACACACACATACACACACACACACACATATATATATGTATATATATATTTGTGTGTGTGTGTGTGTTTAAACAATCGAATACTGGCTATTATATTGTGCTGCGACTACCTAATCAACCCAGGGTTTAGCCAACGGTGCTCGAAATGTCAATTCCATGGCTAGGTTGAGCATGTAGTTTTTCAGCGTGCATGATCAGAAGCTTCGGCCAGAAACTCTGACCAATTCCAGCCCATATCAGACTTCGAGCAATTTTGTTGGTTTTCTTTTAAAAAAGAATTGATAAATGCTGGAATTTGGTTGGCATTTAATATTTTTAATCTACCCATATATCAAATGATATAATTCCCCTGGACTGTATATATATACTGGCTTCGTTTTATTTACTGGTCACATGGAGTAATATTTATAAAATATTACTGCATTTTGATGCTCGGAGCGTGTAATATTTTTTATAAAAGAATAAAAAGTTAATAATAAATTATTGTAATTTTTTAAACAAAAAAAAAAAAAAAAAAAAAAACACACACACATAAAACTCAAAGAATTTTTTAAAGACGGTAAAAATTTATTTGTCCCTCTGTTTTTTTTTTTACTTGTCCAAGTTAGGGGAGAAATTGATCAAGTTTATTTTACTTATAACATTAAGAAATCAAGATATATTTATTGATATTTTTTTTTGTTCATACGCATATATAATTAATGTTTCACAATCTATACATTAAAAAAAAAAAAAAAAAAAAAAGTAAAATTAAAATATATTTTGGTCTTTTCAATTGAAAAAAATACAGCATTTGTTTTTTTTTATGCTTTTGTTTAAGGTGTGTTTTATTGTCTACGACAAGACAAGTAAAAAATTAAAAAAGGGAATGTGTATTTAGGATGTTCAAGAACTTGAGCAGGTAAAAGAAGACAGAAACTCTGAGCTTATTAGAGTGCATGCTCCATCATAAAAGAGAAAAGTATAGGAACCGGCAGTACGATAGATCTGACTCTGTCGCCTGCATTTATGTTTCTGAAACAAATTGTTTGAGGCTTGAGGTTATGGACTACCTCAATTGCATATTTGGAGCATACTACCAGTATCAATATAGTAGTGTAAAAGTTTTCATAAAAAACCAATGTGGGAGTTTGTCATGATTCCCAACAATATCTCTTCACATTTTAATTTGAAAACAAAAACCAAACTACGTATATGAATACGATCAGCCTTTCCAGTATTTATGTACTGACAATGACAATGAGAAACGAAAGGAGAAATAACTGAAACCCATAATATAAGAAATTAAATATATATATATATATATATATCAGATATCACTATCATGTCACGTTTAAATAATTTGATATGAACCTGGAAATCTCATGCTTTGAAAAATTAGCTGAACATCAAAGCAATAGAGAGAGAGAGAGAGAGAGAAAGTGAGACAGAGAGAGATCTAGGTGGATCCATGTATGCACGTCAATGGTGAAATTTAGAACTCTTCCGTGTGTTGCATGTCTTGAAATTTAATATATCCTTTTCCATTCCGTTATAACCCAAATGGAGACAATGGAAAACACTACCACTTTTCACTTTGAGATATATATATATATATAGTAATCAGATGATTTAGGGTTCTATTTTTTTCTTCGCTGATTGGGAATTTCCTGCAAGTGTGCTTGAAATGATATCGACCTCATCAATTGTGCAAATGTGTCTCTGAGCATGGTCTATGCAACCACTAAATTTAATATATATATATATATATATTATATATAAACTAGTCAAAGAAAACCATCTATACAACCACGTGTGAACATTAGGGCATAGCTTTCTATTACCACCACCACCTCCCTCCTCCTATTAGCCCCTGCAGGTCATTCTTCAATCCCACGGCAACAACCTCATCCCTAAACAAGCTTATATGTATTAAGTATTTAGTGACAGACGATAATGAGTGGAATTTTCCTAAAAGTTTCCCATTAATTTGTTTGCACACTGCTTTAGAAATTACTATTATAATAAGTAGTTTTTCTTTTTCTTTTTTTTTTTTTTTCCAAATTTTATTCAAGTAAACTAAAGATTGAAAATAAGTAAATAAATAAACTAAAAAAAAAACTTCAAGCACCCTTAGTTCCTTAATGAACGACTAAGATCATTTTGATCGAATAATAATTAGAAATTCTCTATAATTACATATATCCTTCTATGTATATTATGTAAATTCTAAAAAATTTCACTAAGTAAAGAGAATGTGTCCTAAATTATCTATATGCATAGTTCAAGATTGTTCCACCAGATACGTACAGAAGCACCTTAAGCGCACTAGATTCCTCCATCGTCTTCTGGCATGTTAAAGACCCTTATGTGTTGCCTAGAAAATTCCTGCCATGAGCATGCTCTTGTGCATGTTTAATATATAATAATAAAGTGCTGAATAAAATTAACGTATCAAATTAATTTGACTAATAAAGACTCACCATTGATCTTTCGGGCACAAGCCTTGGAGCACAAGCTAGAGAAATTTAGAATAAAGATATATCCGATATGTCAGTTGAAATGTATTTTACCATGGGAAAAGAGAACACAGCCTTCTTAGCATGTGGATAGAAAGAAAAACGAGTAGAGAATTCAAAAGTTGCACTAGCCTCCCTTCTTGTTTTCTTTTCCTCGTGACTTTATCCAGTAAAATTGATTTACCTCCGATCTATTTTTCAAGTATATGTATATATACATATATGTGTAAAAATCATTACGTTTTTACTTTTTTCTCTATTTTATATATATATATATATATATTCAAGTATTATATTACTATTAGTTTGACTGGACTATGATCATGGGAGATTTGTAGTAAAAGCGAAAGGCTTGTGTTGATTAGGTCAAATTATATAATATAGTATATAATTTAATTTAAGGGATATAATTTATATTTTTAATTTTCCTCGGAGATTTCCTTTTCTATGAAGTAAGATTGATCAGATCACATAAATCCTTGTGTTTTTTCATTCCTTTAATTATTTTATTGTCTTTTATCTAATTTTCATAATATTAATTATATTGAATAATACATTTTTTAATCATATAATAAAATACTATAATTCAATAGAAACATAGGACTTTGGAGAAAAATAGAATGGAAATATATAAAATTAAATGTATGTCTATCATCATAATTACCAAAGTGAGGGAATAGAGACAATTTAAACCAATAAATCAATCTGTTCTTGAATTTAATAATTAATATTCACACAATTCCATTAGTGTTCTTTATAACACATCCAATAATGTTCTATATATATATAAAACTATCTTGCAAACTTTATATCCAACCGTTTGCTTTCAATGAATCTATTGCATATAACAAAATGGGATAGTTCAGTTAGTGGCAATTACACTTATAATTCAATAAGTCATGAGTTTGTGTCACATTGTATATAAAAATTTGTCTATAAAGTACTCATTGAATTAAAATACCTTTTTAGCAAGTAATTAACCTTTGAGTATAAAATAAATCCTAACTTTCTCTCTTCCCCTTTGCCTTCTCCCCTTAGCGTAGTCTTCCCCAAATTTCTTTCTTCCAGCCAAGAGAAAAACTCTAGCTCCAGCTAGAGTTTTTTTCTAGCCGTAGACCCGTTCTCTTTTGTTTCTTTTGTTTTTTTTTTCTTTGTTTCTGTTTATCATTTTTTCTACTTTTTTCGTATTTTTGTCACATTTTACGTTTTATATGCAATGATTTCTTTTGATCTTTAGTTATCAAAACTTTTTTCTTCTTTTAGAAGATATATATTTTAAACTTAGTCTACATCTGACCCCTTTGTTTGATCATTGTCTTTTTTCTTAGACATTCTTTGCAAAAAGAAAGAAGACAAAATCAAGCTCTTTTTACAGGTGAAGTTCGTAATTGGTGGTTGAAATTGTGAGAATTTACACATGATTTTATTGTTATTCTCTATGGTTATACTCACCTAAGTTCTTTAGGTAGAGTATTTTGTCTCCATCTTTATATTTTGTTTTATTACCATAAATGATGTTAAATTATTTATTTGTATAATATTTCTCCTTGATTAATAAAATTTCACTTATTAAAAAAATAAATAAATAAAAAATCTTTTGAGTATCGGCCAAGTGTATGGCGTTGGGACCAAACAAAATACGAACCACATTTTCACTAAAACCCGCGGCTTGCGAAGGAGCATAGAACTTAGGAAGACGACTTCAGTACAGCGCCGCGCTCGTTTATCCAAGTCCTTCTCAAACTAAGTCTGAAAGCATTTAATTTATTACTGTACTATGCCGTTTTGTTTCTTTTTCTTTTTTTTTTTGAGATACTGGAATTCATATCGATATAGATTTTAATCATTTCCAATGCACACAGTTATGCCGGCCGATCGATGATCATTGATATTGTCTGATCAAAGGTGAAATTGGCGTACAGATTATCCCATGTATGTATATATATATATATATATATGTATAGGTTAATGCAAGTATATGTTTATAATCTACATCTTATAAGGTTTATAGTTAAATTTAATCCCTTTCCATGTTAACTTAAACTTTTAGAGTAAGTAACAATTTAATGGAATTCTAGGTTTTTTTTTCTTTTTTGTTATAAAATATGTGTTTCATCCCCACAGGTGAAAAGGGTGTGTCAAATTAGTTAAATATAACCTTACTCTATCAACTTAAGCTTATAGAGTAGATAATAATTTAACTCATGCAATGTTTGCAAAAAGAAGTGTTCTTTTGAGTTAGTTAAATTATTCTTTGAGTCAAGAAGAAACCTTCTTCCCCGCAATAGTTAGATTACCGAACTCGGGCTTTTCGAAATAATGGGTTTGAATAGCAAATGACTTAAGAAAAAATAAAGTATCCTTGGAGGGAAGGGAAATTAACCTGGGAGTCTTAGGATATTTATTATATATTAGATTACTGTGTATTTGTTAATTTCTCCATAGATTCTGCATTGGTCTTTTTCCTGGTGTTTAAAGGACGGAAACTATATATATATACACACACATATGCATATGTACGTAGATGTTAAGAAAGGAAACAATACTATATATTAATTGATCGATATGTAGAGGTACAGAATCAAATTATTGGAAATTATGAGGATAGAAACGTTACAATTGGGTTCCAGACGGCCCATTGACATTTGCTGATATATATAAAAGAATCGGTATCAGGAATTAAATTCTCCAGCCATTCTGGATATGCTTGTTATTTCCAGGATGAAAGGGAATGGAGAAAAATAAATAATTAAAAACTATTTAGTGAAAGAATTAATTAATAAATAAATAAATGAAAATGGATTTTAGTCGTAATTTCTAGTCATGGATCTAATTTAATTAATTAATTTATAAAGAACTTGTTAATTAGTTTAAATTTTGGTTTTGATCTCTTAAGGATTCGATCTTCTTCAAGCTCGAGCAAGTTCTTCATGATTGCATCGGAAGCATTTTCCAGAAACTCAGGCCAGTCACCGGTAGAGGTATCAAATGTGAGTCCAACTGTGAGTTTCACCTCCTCAAGAGCCCTTCTGAATCTGTCCATCTCCTCAGAAGTGCAAGTCCCATTGTCTTTAACTTGAAGTTCTGAAGGTTTAACGTCGCAAAAAATGGGGACAACCCTCTTTCCGGTGTCCATCATGAGCGCCAGCTCGTGCAAACAGAAGTACGATTTACAGTAATTAGGAGAAAGGACGGCGACACAAACCTTGGATTGGTGAATCGCTACGTTAATTTTATCAAACAGTTTGTCCCCGGGTTTCATGTTCTTGCTGTCCAAGAAAGGGTTGAGACCGTATCTCCTGAGATGCTGATACAGCAATCCCGCTACATTCCTCTTCGTATCAATCCCCCGGTGGTTAATGAACACGTCGCAGGGTCTCTGCTCTTGCTGCTTCATCTGATGATTTCCGTACATAAAAAGCTGATCGCAGACTTTCTTGGCTTTGCTGTAGGATGATGAACGTTGCATGGCTTAAGCAAGGAGGTACAAGAAAAAGAATTATAGGAAAAAAAAAAAAAAAAAAAAGACGAGAAAACGATATTGTTGGAAATTAAACAATACAGTGATAAATTAAATTTAGAGTGAGAAATTAATTGATTGATCGATATTGTTGATCAAGGATACAAATAAGGCATATAGATATAATGTATATATATATACATATGGGGGTTGGAAATGGTCTCCTAAAACCTCCTTAGGTCCCCACCCCCCTATTCTGTTTGATTTTGAAAGATAGAATTCTGACATGTCTAAATTAAAAATCAGATTTGGACCCAAAGAAAATACCTGGTATTTGTTTTGACAAGATGTCCGAAAAAAAAGGGTAAAAGATTTTGAATATGACGACTCTCGTCTTCTTCCCCCACGCCCCGCCCCCCGCCTCCCCCTCCCCCCATCTCCCCGGGTTAGAGAAGTAGAAGTAGTATAATGGATGGACCGTTTAATCCTTCAAACACGTATACAGTGACCAAAAATCAAGTTTTTTTCCCTTTTTTTTTTTTTTAAATGGATGGACGTGAACATGTGTAGCGGCTTGATTGGATAGTTAAACTCTACTTTTAAATATATATATATATATATATATCTATAAAGTCTTACAATGATGTGCACGTAATCACAATTAATAAAATTTATTTATAGGTGGTGACCTTCGATATTATAACATATCATTGAAATACAGTATAAGATCACCCTTAAATATAAATCAAATTCAAGATCTTTTATTTGACAAGTTAAATAAAACAATCTAAATAAGGAAAGTCATTAGTAACTTTTTTTTTTTCCCTTTTTTATTACGGTATGAATATTATCTTTAGAGAGAATTACATTTGTAGTTGGTATTTTATTTTACTAAATGGTTTTTCCAAACTTTCTACAGTAGTTTTCAAATTTGATTAAACTGGAGACTTTTCTATGTTATATATATATATATAATTGAATTCTAATTATATGCTTTTTTAATGAAGTAACTTAATTTAGTTCAGCTTCCATATAAATATATATATATATATATATTAAGTTCTGATTATTTTTCCTTTCTTCTTTTGGTGGTGGTGGTGGTAGTGGTAGTCATATTTTTCTAGTCAAATTTCAACAAATATAAATGAAGTCTGGAAAGACTGTTTTCTTGATCAACTGTGTATATATATACATATACATATATTTATTCAATTAATTGTGATCTTTCCCTTTCCTTTTTTTTTTTTTTATTA
The DNA here is from genome assembly GCA_035583425.1 of Marsdenia floribunda. Classification (NCBI taxonomy): domain Eukaryota; kingdom Viridiplantae; phylum Streptophyta; class Magnoliopsida; order Gentianales; family Apocynaceae; genus Marsdenia; species Marsdenia floribunda. Next base: position 7,609 of record JAXGGT010017305.1, read on the forward strand.
TTTTTAAGTTTTTAAAATTTTATTAGTAAAAAATATGAGTGTAGTCAAGAAGGTGTTCAGTTGGTAGTAATTTCACTTATGATCCGAGAGGTCATGAGTTCGAGACACAACAAAAACAAAAATATCACAAATTTCAAAAAAAAAAAAAAAAGAAAAAAATGAGTGTAAAATATTAAAAATTTTATTAGCAATACATATAGAGTGTAAAGCATTAATAACTATTTAATTTTCTCAAACCACATCTTATATATAACTATTTAGGGTTAAATAGATTACTCCTTCTAATTATTTTTTAAAAATAATTGTGTTGTTTTGGTCACGTAATTATATAATTACAAGATTTATTGTATTAAAAATATCATTAGAAAATTATTCACTTGAGAAACACATAACTAAAATTTCTAACTTATTTGAAAAAGTTAGTTAAAAGGATCAATTAATTAGGTAATCATAAATAACTATAAAATTTAGTTTTATAAAAATAAAAATAAAAATTTAATTTAAAAATAAAATAATTATAAGACGAAAATCAAGAATTTTTTAATAATCTTTGTAATAATTTTGTGCTTGTATGAGTACGAGATTGGTGGGGAAAATTAGGGTTTGTTTGGATTATCACTCAATTGAAATTGAGTGAATAATTTTTATTTCTCAATACCCAACACATTTGGACAGTAGTTTTTTACAATTAAAGTTTGTCCTCCGCTTATATTTACTAGGTTTGCCACCTCATGGTTGCAAACCCTATTTTAATTAAATAATATTTATATTACTAATAAAATAATATTACACACTTTTTTTAAAAAAAAAACATTCTCTTACAAAATAATCATTACACCTTATAAAACTTATATATTTAATCTCCACTTTTTTCAATATAAAATTTATTTTTAAAAAATTACAGACAATATTTATTTTGAATAAAAGTTTATCTTAAATAAATCATTTTTTTCAAATATAATAATAATCCAAACACACCCTAATTTTTGTCCGAGGAAAACCTTGGAACTTTCACCGGGAGAAAGATTATTGCAGGAAGCATTAAATGAAGTCTACTCAATACATACTACCCTACAGAAAAGGGATAAAAACAGAAAAATACTTTCTCACTAATTCCATTGCATATTTTTCAAAAATAGCCTTTAATAATGTTGATATTGATGGAAAATTCTCCATTAATAAGCTTTGACCACAATGGCTTTTCACTTTTTACCTTTCGTGACTTTTTTTTTTTTTTTTTTTTTTTTTTTTTTTTTTCCAATTGTCAGTTTAAAAAATTAATTATGATTTTTTTTTTTTAGTTTTATAAAATAAATTTAATATTTTTTATTTTTTATTTTTTAATCTTTGTCATCAAATAAACTTCACTCATGTTAAAAAAAAAATTATATTTTGACGCAAGATCTTTTAAGATATTTTTAAAAATATCTTAATTTAATTAATTTTAAAAATTAATATTATTAATTTCTGTTAAGTTAATATTTATAACTATTTTAAAATATAAAAATTATAATTGTATTAAAAAATATTTATAAAAACATAAAAAATATTTTTTTTTCATCAATTTTAAATTTTACAAATATTTTAGTAATTTTATTTCAAGAAAAAGTTATAAATATTAATTTAATGAAAGCTAAGGACATTAGTTTTTAATGTTAATAAATTAAACTGACACATATTTTAATTTTATTGATATTTTAGACAATGTTTTAAAAGATGCCTTAGGAGATGTCAAGCCTTATATTTTTGTGTGAAAAAAAATCAAAATACTTTTTAACTTCACATTCTTTTATAAAAAATAATTAATGAATATTAATCATAAAAATTTATTTTAAGGGATATTTAACAAAAAAAAAAAAAAAAAACTAATAAATGCTACAATGATTAAGGGTGTATTTGGATTGCAGTTTTTTTTTTTTTCAATTTTTCACTCAAACTCAAAAAAAAAAAAATGAGGTGTATTTGTTTGGACACCACCTGGCATGATACTATTCATGTTTGCCCTCTTGGCAAAAAAAATTAATAAAAAAATCATTACACTTAATAAAAATATAAATATATATCAATTCAATGAAAATATCATCATTACACTAATAAAATATATTATTTTTGTCTCTCACTTACTAGACTACTTTTTAATTTGTCTCCATCTTACTCATCGTTTTTTGCAATCCACTCAATTCTTTTTGAAAAAAATGAGTAAACTCAAAAAAAAAAAAAAAACTACAATTCAAATACACCCTTAAATTTTTAATTAAGGTTATAAATTTTTTTTCTTTTTTCAAATCATAATAATTTCAAAGTTCTTAATTAGATTTTTTTTTTCTTTTTTAACATTATATAAAAGTATATATTAAAAGAATTACGTTGAACATTAAGAATGTCTAAGTAGTTGCTTTATATACGATGGGTGGGCAATATCTAATCCGACACGAACACGACACAAATTAGCGGGTTAGGATTGAGAATAAACGGGTTCGTGTTAAAGCAGGTTAACCCGTTTAATGATAATCGTGTTTGGATTTTAAATAGATTGAACCCATATAACCCGTTTTCAAACTGCGTAACCCGTTTAAATAATAATTAATTTTTTATTTTAATTATTATTATTATTATTTTTAATTATATATTTTAATTTATTATTAATTATTTTTTAATTTTAATATTTTATATATAAAATTACATAATATTAATATTTTATAAGTTAAATAGGTAAATAATAGGGTTAACAGGTTGATATCATTAATAGTTTTGACGGGTTAATGGTTTTGAATTATATATGTGTCATAATCGGGTTGGTGGGTTGACACGATTAATTTTCCTGTTGTGTTCGGGTTCAACTTTTTGGTGTCATTTTGAGTTCGTGTCAGGTTCGAGTTGACAGGTTAAATATAGTTACCTTAACTCAACTCGACACGATTGTCACCCCTAATCTACGAACTCAAGAAGCTTAGAATTTTTTTTTTTTTTAATTATATTTTTTTAACTTCCAATATAACTCGAATTCATGAACAAACTCATTGTGTCGAAATGTTTAGATTTAGATGTTAGAATGTTTTAATTCCCAAAAATAAAATAAAATAATATATATATATATATATGGAAATTAATTTGGGAGAAAATTGGTCAGTTCAGTTCTATAATTATTTTTATTAATTTACTAAAATTCAAAATATTTATTTTTAATTTGCTAAATCCTATATCTTTTTACACATAGTTTATTAAGTTCTTTCGATCAAAATTTTAAATTTTTCGGTCAAAATTCATCACATATCAGACACGTGATTATTTTTTGAGAGGGTAAAATAGTTCAAACACTGTTCTTCTCTCTATTTCTCTCCGGATTGAGTAGTGGAGAAAATGGTTAGACTATCGCAGATGGTGAGAAGCTAAAATCCAGTGAATTTAAAGTTTCAAATCATTGTGAATACTTATTGTACAATTTATTTCTTTCAAAAGGCGTCAACACCGTTATTACTGCTTATTAGGATCATCATCATTAGATCCTGATATGTGATGAATATTTTGACCGAAAAATTTAAAGTTTTGGCCAAAAAAACTTATAGGCTGCTTATAAAAAAATATAAGATTCAACAAGTTACAAATAAAAATTTTAAACTTTAATTTATTAACAAAAATAATTACAAGATTCAACCGGTCAATTTTCTTTAATTTGGGTCAAAGGGAAAAGTATAAGTTCATCCCTGAAATGGCGAAAGATGGGAGGTGGGCATGTGTATGGTCATTGTACAAGTTTTGAATTCAAAATGCCTCCAAATGAAAAAATAAAAAGTTGCACATGGTTTGACAAGAGATGACCCCGCCGTGATCCCTCCACCCTTGGGGGGGGGGGGGGGGGGGGGGGGGGGGGGGGGGGGGGGGGGGGGGGGGGGGGGGGG